>CM070827.1:3701076-3706076 GCA_036326025.1 Chrosomus eos
CATAAGCTGTTATTTTCACAAAATGTCAGATCAGTTTTTCGCGAATATCGCCACAGGGTAGTGTTGTAGTCAAGACCACCTAACCCGAGACCAAGACAAGACCAAGACCAGAGTGTATCGAGACCGAGACAAGACCAAGACTTTTAGGGGCCGAGACCAAGTCGAGACCAAGACCGAGGGAGGGCGAGACCGAGACCAAGACCAAGACCAGCGCCCCACACTACAAAAAATTGTGAAACATGATCAAAAGAGCTTCTCAAATTGATCTGAAAGATCCACATTCCCATAAAAATACAAAGCCTAGATATTAGGGGTGTCACGATTTCGATTTTAAATCGAAATCGATCGAAATTAAGTCACAATCTCGATAATCGAATTCAAAAATGGAATCGTCGATACTGCCACGCCCCCATGTCACGTCCAGTCGGTTTCCAAAGCGGAAAAAAACAGTGTTGAAGTGCTGCGAGTCCTCTACCTCAGTTACAGCCAGTCAAAAGATAGCATGGCTGCAGATGCAGGAGACCCATCGACAGGACTTCTGACCTCCTCTTTCACTAAAGTCGCCGGTGTGGGACAGTGGGAGTATTTCTGATTTCCAGTGAGTTATGTTGACAACGTTCACATTCGCGTTCAAAGTTCGCGCTTAAAAAAAGCCACACTTTGCAAGCTCTGCTACTGTATGTGCGTCAGTGCGTGTACCATTCTTCCACTTTTTAAATTAAAACTTTAAATTGACAAAAACAGCAGACTCAGAACAGTATAAATCTTTATACAATAAATCTAGCATGTCACAAATAACTTGATTCTCCACCTCTACGAATGAGACAAGTGTCGTTCATTTCCGCACCTAGTCTATTTTTAACTGCGCCGAGTTAAAGCAACAGCGCACAGTTCGTGGTCAAAATGAACATGACACGAAAATGTTGTAATTTCATCATAAATGCATTTAATTAAATTCTACATTAAATACTAATATTTTTCACAGTCATGTTTGTACTTTAAGACCGAGGTAAAGCAAGGAAAACATATATGTATCTGTAAAACCTTGTTTGTTTTGTTGTGAACTTGAATGTCATCTTCTGTGAATAAGACTGCAGTTACAAAAGAGAAACTACATGGCAGGTTATTTTGCTTACGTTTCTAATTGACTGAAGATATAAGTTATTGTAACATTATTGTGTTAATAAATGTTTTAAATTTGACAATGTAGTGTGGTACATTGCGAACAAAGGTCATATATTATATTACATAAAAGTCTAGTCTAAAAATGGCATCGCAAACTGTGCTTAAAAAAAAATAAATGTAAAAATCGAGAATCGAATCGAACCGTGACCTTAGAATCGAAAATGTAATCGAATCGAGGATTTGGAGAATCGTGACACCCCTACTAGATATTAAAGTTTAAATAAACGTAACCATCTTTATTCAATACTCCTGGGTGACTTCCATCATTTAGTACAGTATGCAAAAAAAAAAGCAGTTATTCATTGTTCATCACTAAAGTCTTCACTTTTCTCCACCTTTTATAAACAATACATAAAGTTATGTTGTTTTAAAACCTACAACAATCCTTTTTTAAACGTATTTTAGCACAATTCACAACCAGCGGTAATTCAGGAAAAAATATCCGAATGCTCCACATGAAACTATGGTCTTCCGATCTTGTACCATCGTGTCGATTTATTTTTATTAATATGTGCCATGCAAGACAGCGCTTAGGAGACGGTGAACCCTTGTTTATACTTTCGCCTGGCTCAGAAGAGAAAGAGTGCGCGCGCGACCGGGGCGTTCTCTCGCTCTCCTCTCTCTCTCTCCTCTCTCTCTCTCTCTCTCTCTCTCTCTCTCTCTCTCTCTCTCTCTCTCTCTCTCTCTCTCTCTCTCTCTCTCTCTCTCTCTCTCCCTCTCTCCCTCTCCTCTCTCTCTCTCTCTCTCTCTCTCTCTCTCTCTCTCTCTCTCTCTCTCGCTCTCGCTCTCCTCTCTCTCTCTCTCTCTCTCTCTCTCTCTCTGTCACACGCGCAGCAGTTCGTCTACATTACTCATCGATCGTTTTACATCTAATAAAAGCAAGGATGTTAACAAAAAAACGAGACAATATACTGCCAATTTAATGATATTTTCACAGTTATGGTCTTGACTGGTCTTGAAAAAAAATCGCGAGTCCTCAATGTCCGAGACCGAGACAAGACCGAGACCAAATGCGGTCGAGTCCGAGACGAGACCGAGACCATCAAAAAGTGGTCTTGAGAACTACAACACTACCACATGGTTCAAATAACAGGACTTGAGTAATACAAATTTTGTTTTATTTTATTTATATTTTTATATATTTATTTATTTATTTAATTTATTTATTTGACTTTATTTTTATTATTTTTATTATTTTATCTATTTATGTTTTATTAATTATTGTATTTATTATTTTATTTTATAGTTAATTTCATTTTATTATAATAATTTTATTTATTTGTATGTTTATATTTACATATTATTTATGGAAACACACATGTATTATTGCATACAACAAAGACAAATAAACACCTATTTAATAAATATCACATTAAAGATCCATCGTTTAAATGCATTTTTTTACTTTTCTTTTCTTTATTAAAGTTCATTTAATTTTATAAAGCATTCCATCAGTGAAATGCAACTAATACTATTTTATGATGTTGTTTATATTTACATTTTATTTTCTTGAAACGCAAATGTACTATTGTATACAATAATATAAACACTTATTTAATAAAAATCACATTGATAATGATTGGTTGCATTTCACTGAAAATGAAAAGAAAAAAAAGAAAAAAGTTTAAAAAGCATACTTCATGAAATTATTATTATTAAATAAGTGTTTATAACATTTCGTATTATTTGTATTATAGTATGTTTATATTCACACATTATTTATCGAAACAAAACATATTATTTATACCACGTATACTAAACCCCTATTTCATAAAAAGTCTTATCACGTTATTATGCATTTATACATTTCTTCAACAATAATAGCTAGAGTTATACATTGACAAGAATAATTTGTGCATCTGTATTTATTCACACAGCAACCTGTTGTTCAGCTGTTATTATTAATAGTCACGGATCATTTGTCATAATCTTCTGTAAACAGCGTAAGTGCAGTGGAGGTTACAGTTACACAGATGGATCCTTATTTTAACTGAGAGAGTTCCCTAAACTCATAGATCATTCTGTGTATTAAATCAGTACACATACATTTTATTCATAAACAGTTTTAACAATCTTGTATTTTAGCTGTAGTTTCATTTAATCTGTATGTATTAAAAAAAAAACATCACTGTTCAGCTGTTACTTTTAACAAACTGGTTCCAGCAAATTAATTTTGTGAAATAATATTTTACTTGAAAAACATATGTCATATTTCATATTTTGCCTCAAAACATTAGTTAAATTTTAAGCGTCCAAATAATTCTGGTACCACTGTAATCATGTTTCCTAAACACGTGACGTGAGATGCTGAATTGGTAGTGTGTGTCCTGGGCTACGGTGCAGTTTTGTTTATTATTCATAGAGTTATAATACTTAATCATACATTCTGTCATGCTGCATGATTAGAGAAGCCCTCTAGCCGAGCAACCTTTGGGAAATATGAAGAACCGAGAGAGAGAGAGAGAGCTGTGTAATCCATTACTCTCCGTTCCTCTTTGGGGAATTAGCCCTCTTATATGACAAACGAATGGCACTTATGATGGGATTTATTACTGTCACCTTCCCAAAATACATTTTTCCCCCTAATATGTGAATCCGATGCGTCTACAAAGCTAATGACAAACTAATTGACAGATCACGTATCCCTGCCTGCATTAATTGATTGATTATTTGATTGAGAGATCAATGATTTAATCTATATAGGGTTATGATACATAGGCTTTATTAGGGATCGTTTTAGACATTTCTTCACATGGTGCGGCTGAAAGTCCAAATTCCCATTTCAATTAAAAAAAGCTCTTTTCTGTGATTAAAGACACTAAACCGTAATTTCAGTGCGGGTGCACATAATCACATTCACTCCGGTATCACAGGCTTGCTTTGTGCTCTCAGAAGACCAACTTCATACCCGAAATAGTGCATGTGCACAAAACAAGTACAAAGACTTGTGTGAATCATGTGCTAGAAGAAGAATCAGCCTGCCGAACTCAGATTACATGTGCCATCACACATTGTTCACTGTAAATACAGGCTTTATTGAAGTGGCTTCTGGGGGTGTTGGATACCAAGCCAGCGGTGAAATATGTTCCTGAGTAAAAGCATTGTGAGGTCATTAGCTGGTGCACGAGGTTCATTTATCCTCCGGCGTGGCTCGCCGCCTTTTTTCCTCCCTCCCAATCTGATCCTCAAAATGGAGGTTCTGGTCGCGGGCCAAACACGATATTCATGTGGAAATGTGACCAGCGTGCGAGATGTGTCTGATTTACATAAGCTCCAGAGTCACTCGCAGCGAATTCTTCCCAGTAACTTAATTATTGGCACTGTACTGAGACAGCAGCATTGACAAAGTATTCAGCATCCACAGCACACGGAAGCATGAACGCAGCTGGTTATATTTTATACGCTTCTTTTTATATATTTCTGTGCATATAATCAATTGAAATATATCACTATGTATTTCACAGTAGGTGGCTGTAGTGAAGCGCACCACTCAGGAGATACACAAACAGATCTTTAATCTAATAATCAGGAGAATCACTTGAAGAAAACACAACCACTTTTAGCATAAATGTTAAATAATACATGACAAAGAACAGACTGAAACTGAGGGCTTAAATACACAAAGCAAAGAAAGGAGCTAATGAGTTAGAGGTAACAGGTGAATGGGATGAATTAATGTAACACAGGAAAACTTAACACAATGAAAACTAAAGGGCTTTTAACTACAACGTTTTCAACACAAAGCGTAAAACGTTGCATTCGTTTACATGACATGGTGTTTTTGGTGCCTGAAAACGCAAAATTTTGTAAGTTTT
>CM070827.1:3711076-3808576 GCA_036326025.1 Chrosomus eos
AATTCAAAATATTTATTTTTTAATTGAATGCTTTTCTCTTGAACTTTCAAAGAATCCTGAAAAAAATTAATCATGGTTTGCACAAAAATATGCAGCAGCAAAACTGTTTTCAACTGTGATAATAATCATAAATGTTTCTTGAGCATCAAATCATCATATTATAGTGATTTCTGAAGGATCATGTGACACTGAAGACTGGAGTAATGATGCTGAAAATTCAGCTTTGATCACAGGAATAAATTACACTTTACTATATATTCACATAGAAAACAGCTGATTTACATTGAAATAATATTTCACAATATTACTGGGTTTGTTTTGTATTATTAATCAAATAAATGCAGCCTTGGTGAGCAGAAGAGACTTCTTTTAAAAACATTAAATATCTTACCGACCCAAAAACTATTGAATGGTAGTGTAAATATACTGACATTATCTGTCATTACATATATCTAGACTACATTGCAACAGCTGTTTGGTCCACATTATTTAATAACTAAATATGATCTGTCTATTGACTGAAAAAGCAATGCGTTCTGCAACCATATTTTTTTATTTATCTAGAGTATGTGTACACATTTTGAGCAATATTTGTTTCCAATGCAGCACCATATCAGCTAGTCTTATTTATAAACCGTTTCACTATTCCATGTGGATTAACTGCACAGACATGGTAGGATTTGCTCTTACAAATCTTTGCTCATCCATGTGTTTGATAACCTCTCCTTCCTTTTCCTGACCTTGCGTTCCTCAACACACACACACACACACACACACAACACACACACACACACACACACACACACACACACACACACACACACACACACACACACACACACACACACACACACACACACCACACGAGAGAGCAGACACCTTGGAATGAGCTATGCTGATTAAATTACACTTATCCATGTGAAAGGGTTTATTGACTTGCATGGTGATTTATTCAGTGTGTGTGTGTGTGTGTGTGTGTGTGTGTGTGTGTGTGTGTGTGTGTGTGTGTGTGTGTGTGTGTGTGTGTGTGTGTGTGTGTGTGTGTGTGTGTGTGTGTGTGTGTGTGTGTGTGTGTGTGTGTGTGTGTGTGAATCAGAGTTATTCTGCTGTGCTTGGGTTTGAACACCACCAGCCTCTCAAATTATGTTGCTGCAAAATTCACACTTATTTAATTAAACTGTCAGGCAATTACAAATAACATGTGCTATACAGGAGTGCGACTCGCAGCCGGCCCGATCACATCAATAAGCTGAAGTAAATTTGCCAATGCACTTTACAATTAAAAAACAAAGCAGTATTTCTGTTCAGAAGTGTAGCAAGGGCATCGCTGAAGCTCTATGTTCAAACGCTGTGTTCCTCAGTCCTCTGTAGGAGTCTATCTGACGGACATGCATCATGACTCACGGCACCTGTACAGTTTAGCTGACACTTATCTGAGGTTATTTTCAAATTTAGGGCCCATCTGCAAGGACATTTTTTAAATAGTTTGCATGATGCAAGTATAAACACGTTTGAGACCTGCTCCATTATTTTGAGTCATTTTGACACAATTTGCATTTTTATGCGCTGAAAAAAAAATTCAGAGCAATCTAATGTTAGAATTGTTTCTCCAAAACTTTTTTTGAGTTGCCTCTAAAGATTTCAAACAATTTTAAGACTTTTTTTTTTACATAACTAGGATTTTATTAGTAGTAACAGGTTGAGTAAAAATGTTATGCATTTATAATATTGTTCATCTATATTTAACTCTTTCCCCACAAGCGTTTTTGAAAAAGCTGCCAGCCAGTGCCGGCATTTTTTTATATTTTTCACAAAACTTTCATGGCCCCCAGAATATTTTGTTGAATATCTGAACATTTAATATATCAAAAGAAAGAACAGACCCTCTGTTTGTTAACAAAAAACTGTTTTATTCATGCATACTTTTTTATCAACACTTGAATATGGGTATGTTTCATAAAAAAAATTGCAACATTTTGAGCAAAAAGCTGAGAAACGCGTTTTTGTCAAAGACTGGATGGATTCAGAACGGTGATGAAAACACAGATGGAGTAAATCGAGTCCATCAACAGCCCAAAGTTTCACAGTCCTGGGTCAAAATTTCTGTCAGTAACATTAGGCACTTTTGATTTATATGCTGTTTAATATTGATGATCACTTTATTTACATATGCATCTGCTTATATGATATCGCTTGTTTCTGCTTCTTTTGATCAGGATATTCTGTCCTCTTTCAGAAGATGTGTAATAGCGCCCCCTACAGTATAACAGTGAAAACACTGGAAAATTACGTAAATAGCGGGGAAAGAGTTAACAATATTTTTCATTCATTTGTTAGCGATATATGGGTAAATGCAAAGTCTGGTAATATGTTGATATACGATGAAACATTTCAGTAAGTTATAGTGTATCTCTCATTATACATTACCCATAGGGTGATAATGTGTTTTCACGCTACAGGTGTTAGTAAAGCAGAATAAATGATCGATTCATTCACACTCTCAGTTTCTATTTGAACTGAGGCGTTGCAGTGATCATTAAAGAGCATCAAAAAAGCATTTAATGTTTGAATTTTGCACAGAAAATGACAGAATTTGTTTTGTTTGATCAAAAATGACATTAAACACTGCATTTTGGTGCATTAAGACTCTAAGAGCGAATCACATATTTGCAGAAGTGGTCAAATATAGGCTTGTTCAATGGTATTTGTCTGCATGTATGGAATAAAAGTAGTACAACATGTGTCTTTCCTTAAAGTCAAAGCACATTAGCTGTGTCAAACTCAAAGATGAATATCAAGTGTATTTCGGCTTTGTGAGTATGTAGGTTATTGGCAGAAAAGGGGATAAAACTAAAACTTTTTAATGTTAGGCTTTTAAATTTAAGGGGCTTTTGCCATTTTTCATTTCTTGAATTAGATTATGCTCATAAAACGGAAGAACCTAAATGGTTTTGACTCATAATTAATGTATGGTCTTTATAGTAACAGATGTTTAATTTATGGGACTCCATTTCAGATTTTAATTTAAACTCACTGCGACATGTAAAGTCACGGACACGGAAAGGTTTGTGTGTGCAAAGACGTTGTTTTGGGATTGTGCCATCGCATAACAACAATGGGACAAACAAAGTCTTGCAAGTTTCATGTAAATCCTGAATACATATTTCAAAGACTCATTACTGGGATGTCAGGAAACCAGTTGTCCCTTTGGGAGGCTGATGGAGCTCTGTGAAATCTCATATAGTATGTTTCGTTAGTGTGAAACCAAGCAAAAGATGTGTGTGACCATGCCACACATAGTACAGTTTTAAATAGGCCACAGGCTTACACATAAATACTTAACATACAATATATTTTGCATTATTACAGTATGATTTATAGTAATATCAAGGTGTTGTTTACCTGTCATTGTATAGTCTGTCATTTGCGCTGTTTTAGACCTGAACTGTTTGAAACGAATCTATTGAGTTAACGTTTGAAAGAATCGTTTGTTATAAGATACTCACTTGCCGCCACCTACTGTCGTAATGATGTAGCTTGCAGAAAGAGTCACCGAAAGAAACTTTGGTTAACCCAATCAAAATATTCAAGTCAGAAGGATTTTCTTCCGGTGAGATTCCGAAGAGAGTTTGTGATTTCGGACGCAGCCTACATCTTTTGTTAAAAGACCTATCCACCTTTTTCCTTACAAACCTACAGTGTTTATATATACTGTATATATATATATATATCAGTCCCTCCAGAAAAATGCTGAGTTTTTTTGTGTTTGTTGCGGGCAAAAATTCTTGATTATGCGGCATGTTTTCTTAAAAAAATGCATATATATATTCTGCAATCATAAACTATGGGAGTGAAAAGCATTTTTTTTCTTAAAGGTCCCATATTGTCAAAACTGAAATTTCCTTGGTTTTTTCATGATAACAGAGATCTAGGGTCTATTTAACTAACATAAAAGTTTCAAGAAAGTCGATCCACAGACACATGCACACAGCCTGCGTAAAGTAGCTGTGCCTTTTCACGAGCCTTTGTGATTTCCTTATATTTGTGATGTCACAACTACTCAGTCCCCGCCTTCAGTCTCCACCCCCACCAATGGTGGGTCACTCAGAAAACAACAGGCCAATCAGAAGAGAGGCTCGTGAATATTAAGTAGACGGGCCAAAATCGATATGTTCTTGGCAGAGCTCCTGAGAAAAGAGTTGTAAAAATATATTGAGATGGTGTTTGGTACTTATACCGCAAATATATATTCTTAAAGGGATACTCCACTTTTTTTGGAAATAGGCTCATTTTACAACTCCCCCAGAGTTAAACAGTTGAGTTTTACCGTTTTCGAATCCATTCAGGCGATTTTCTGATATTTAGAAGAATATCAGTAAGCAGACAGTTTCTGGTCTCATTGACTTCCATAGTAGGAAAAAATATTATACTATGGGAGTCAATGAGATCAGAAACTGTCTGCTTACTGATATTCTTCTAAATATCAGAAAATCGGCTGAATGGATTCGAAAACGGTAAAACTCAACTGTTTAACTCTGGGGGAGTTGTAAAATGAGCCTATTTCCAAAAAAAGTAGAGTATCCCTTTAAGGACATCAAAACCTAAAATAAATCTTCAGAAAGTTGTAAAATATGGGACCTTTAAGGCGGCTTTTAGCCCCGTTGAACCGTATTTTAATGTGACGTGGTGCGAGCAAGAGCCCTTTTTTAGTTGCTGTATTCTTTTCCTCCCTATTATTTTCTTTTTTCTATTGTATTCCACTGTTACTGTATGAAAAAGAACAACAGTCGTTATTTTGACAGTTCTGTGTGGTGACGGCAGTGGGGCAGGGCAGAGATTACACACTTTACCTTTAAGTTTAACCAACAGAACATATACAATGTGAGTGTGAGAGAGAGAGAGAGAGAGAGAGAGAGAGAGAGAGAGAGAGAGAGAAGAGAGAGAGAGAGAGAGGAGAGAGAGGGGAGAGAGAGAGAGAGAGAGAGAGAGAGAGAGAGAGAGGAGAGGGGAGAGAGGAGAGAGAGAGAGAGAGTAACAGTAAATGATATGGCTCCGCTCCAGCCTGTGAAGGCCATTAAAGTGTGATTCATGTGGCCATGTCCTTTAATGACATCTCCAGTTAGTCATCAATAAAGTGAGACAGATGTAGGATGAAGATGGAGCATTTTGATGGGTGGAGGGTTGGGGATAGAATGACCTCTGTCCTCTGTTGCAGCGCCACGCTGATTCACGACACACGCCGCACGCACACACAACAATGTTTTTTACCTGTCAACATTTTCAGTGTGTGTCCACCGCCCCTCAAAAGTGTCCAGGGAGCGAGCTGGCCGTATCTGGCCCGACGTGCACTCCATGAGTAATGGTGAACTAAGTGTTAAGGTGCTCGTACTCTGTTACATGTCCCCAGTGCCATGCCTCAAAATGTCAAAGTATTAGATCAGTGACCTTGGTAGTATATTATGAGCTTTCAGAAAGTTTTATACTTCAGAAGATAAAATATTGACCATCTAAACATCTACTATTACAGCCTAAACAGACCGATCATTTAAACTCATCTTGACAGTGCTATCCATCATTGTTTTACAGCCGCTTTAGACAGATGCCACCTTATTATAAATGTTTTTTGTTGTCGTTGTTAATGTGTGACATCCGGGAACAAATGTAAAGAGCTTTCCTTCATGTTTTGCAGGCTATCCGGAATGAATGTCCCATCTCCTATTGTTAGCAACAAGAACTGGCTGAGGTTACACTTTGTTACTGACAGCAACCATCGATACAAAGGCTTCAGCGCCCATTATCAAGGTAAGCTGCTCGCTTTATCATTGCAAATGCATGGTTTCCATGTCTAGTCTTGCTCCTGTGAACACTGCAGTGAAAGTCTATTAGATTGTCCTCTCGATAATTAATGACATGATTAATTATCTTTGATTTGAGTATTTTTGTTGCATTAAAGAAGACAAAAAAAAGTATTGAAATTCTGAGTTAAACACATTTTAATAGCAATTATCATGTTGTTCCAGATGTCTAATTAATTGAAGCATGAGAAAGATATTTCAAAACTGTGTTGATTGTCATTGACTTCAGCTCACCCGGCTATTTTTGCAATAACTTTCAACATTCAGAATCAGAAAAGTGTTGTTTTTGTTTGCCAATGCTTGAATGCCTCTTTCCTTTTTCGGTTGATTTGTTTTTCTTTTGTGCCGTTTCTCCAAACTAACTCATTTTTCAACAACAAATCACGTTTTGTCTTTCTTTTGAAAGTAGCTATCTTTTTGCTTCTCTCATAAAAGCTCAAATGTAATAAAACGGTGGGGGTTGAAAGAAAGAACGGCGAAAAGCGAGCCGCTTTTAAGTTTTATGCTTTGACAGGCCATCCATAGCCATAATTTTCTCATGTGCTTGGCTGCGTACTGTGTTTGTGAACTACTTACACACATTTACCATAAACCCGATTCCAGTGTCTACACAACCATTAGCTCGAGCTGTTCTGTGGAGGTCTGGAGTGAAATATGAAATTGTTTGCCAACCCTTACATATCTATGCTATTAAGTGTTGCATAATGTTGTTTTATATGGAAATGCATACATGCTAAAGTCTTCTGGATACTTTTTCTGAGTCTTAAGTAAAAAAAAAAAAAATGTACATGATGCTACAACTTAAAGCTGCAGTCCGTAACTTTTTTGGGTTAAAAATAATCCAAAATATTTTTTTAGCAAGTACATAACCAGCCAGTGTTCAAAACATTCTGCTTGTCTTAGCTCGATTCACAACGGTAAGCTTGTAATAATGTTTTTAATTCCAGTGGTACGGGGTGATTTCCACGGGAAATTGCGTCATTACATCACATGTAAAGAAAGAATGAGCACAAAGAAGTGTCTCGGCTAGGTGACTATGAGTGTGAGGATGTTGCAGGTGGAGATTTATAGCCTTTTCTCACAGCACTTGATATAATTAAACGTATCAATTTGATGGCGGATCCAGAAAGGTTCAAATGACAATCACCAGTGACAACTGGAGACTCACCCACTGTAAAATGCAAAAGACTTCGGAGTGGCTACAGAAAAATGCGAAAACAAGGATAAATATCGGAAGGGCATTACATGTAGTCACGCATTGCTGATGTTACCATTAACAATTTGAGAACAAAGTATAATTTGCTCAGTTTGACGTGATATAAGTGATCGTTAGATTTAATCAGCATGATTAAAGGCCCTTGCCCACTGAGTCCGAAATTCGCGTCCGAAATTTTCGCACGTTAAAAAATAAATACGACCTCACATTATGTCAATCACGCTTGCACACTGCCTCCGAAACTTTCGTCCGTCATAAAAAAAAAAATCGTATCGGGTTCGATTTTCTCAGTTTTTCGCATCCGTAGCAAGCAATTTGCCACCGAATCACAAATACGAAAAAAACGCATAGGACTCAGTGTGCAAGGGCCTTTACTGCAATGTTTTTTCCCCTTAGTTGGTCAGAACAAAAGTCAATGTTACTTGTTCAGATGAAATTTTCCGGTGAAAATTTTTATGTTGGTCATACTTCCAAAAAGTATCATCTGTGATTGCGAATGGCAGTTTCCACAGCGGCGGCGACTGACAGCCGCACATTCTCCTCAAAACATCAGATTCATCCACACTGTGCCGTGCCGAGGCACAACTCATGTAGAGTAAATAATTCTGTGAATAACTGCAATTGCATATTTCGAACAGAGATGGCGAAAAAGCGGAAAAACTACGGACTGCAGCTTTAAATTACATTCTAAACCAGATATGCAAATTATTTAATAGACCAGTTGGTATGAGCATCCCTGAATTGCTTTCCGTAACTTGAGAGACCTTTGTGACGTCAGTCTGCTTCTATATCCTTTCATCTAAATAGACATGCAATCATCTTGGATAATTGAAAATGTGAGCAGAAGTTTGGCTATAGGATTGGATTTGTTTGATTTGTGTATGATCCAAGAGTGGTGATTAGAAGCTTGCTGCATTGAATAAAGCTGGCATGTTTTTTGACTGTGAAATAGCAGGTACTCGCTGCATCACCAGGACAAGTGACCGGGTTCAAAAAGCAACATCTGCACTGCGCTTCAGGACACAGCCCAGCAAAATCCAATTTAGCCCACTGATTCATCTGAAAGAGAAGCCATCAGAATGGAAGCCTATTCCATTTCGGCCCTCTCCAATCTTATTCACATTAACCAGCTGTTGCTGGTTCAAGATGCCAGTTGATGGCAACTCTCATCTGCAGAAAATAAAGCTGTTTGACTTCAATACACACAGACTACCTCCATTTGAGAACCTTAGAGGCCAGTCCTGCCAGTGAACCAGTAACAAGACAAATAAAGGATGGTTGACGTGTTTTATTTATATTTTTAATCTGACTCCCTAAAGCTATCCACCGTATTTTGCGACACAGCAGTAGCTACATAGACTTCTGATTCATTAGCTGCTATAGGGAAATAACTAGAATAATGGGTAATAACAAAGTGCAGTAAACAGTTAAACTATTTGTGCTAAAAACTATGTTTATAATATAGAAAAATACCAATATTAAGCAGCATAATGAGCTGATTTTTACAGCTAAACATAACTGGAAGCGGTTGACACCGGAAGCCAAACGCATTAAATTTGCAAATGACTTTGTCCATGCTTTCGTTAAAAATAAGAGGGATTCTCCACAAATTACTGTCGTTCTCTCTGTTATTGAAGAAAAGTTTTTCTGATACAACATTCATTCATTTAACATATTTTTTAATCACTGTTATCTAAAGGGATGTAGAAATAAGAACCATGCATATAGTTTTAAGAGAACAGGATAATAGAGCAACCTCTATTAATCTCTAATCTCTAATAGAGCAATCGCAAAGTGTAAGTCCAGAAATATTGTATTTATTATTTTGAGTTAGTTAGTCGGGATGCACAGATGAAATGGCCAATAAAAGCAACGTTTTTACGTTTTGATGCTCTTAAATGTGTACAAGCAGCGACATAGAGCGTGATTTATGCGAGTCATCTCTTCCTCTTTACTACAAGTGACGGCATGAAAAAAAAAGCATGAACACCAAAAGGTATGTTGAAAAATACAGTACATTTTACCGTAATATATGTCTCATGTAGTCGCTCAATCAAAGACGTCAATAAACAGCTTGTAAACATTGTCACTTAATGTTGCATTTAAATTGAATGTTAACAGTTCATTATTTAGTAAAAAAAAAAAAAAACAGAAAAAACACTAGAGAGGAGTTTATTATTAAATTTATGTTTAAATACATTTTTCATGAAGACAAGCATTTATGAAAACTAACTTAAGTTAATTTTAAACTCTAATATTAGGTACCAATTGAGAGGGTTCCCTGTATAGTATTCAGCATTAGTTGAGAGAGATTTCAATCAAACTCTTGGTATCGGCAGATATCATTCTGAATAATCTGCATTTTGTATCGACGGGGAAATTTAGTATCGCTATTAGTTAGTCACATGCTCCTGGGAAAGGTTTTCTGAACATTGCCATGAGTTTGAGGTTTTTGAAAGTGACCTTGAACCGCACTGTGATGGTCCACCATGCATTGTTGATTCACTGACGGCAGGGAACGAGAGGGAATGTAAATCCTTTATGCTAGAATCAGAGGCTTGAGTATTCGATGCGAGCGGCTACGGGCCGCGAGTGGAAAGAGTGTGACACAGATGTTCTTCAGAGGATTGAAGTCCAGACATGCTGCTGTGTTCTGGATCACATGGAAAGGCTTGCTGGTGCTAGCTGGAAGGCATGCTAGTAAAGCTGGCTAGGAAAGGTCTCACATGATTCAATCAAATTCTCAGTAAGGCGCTACAACTCTGACCCTTAATGAAATTATTCAATTAAACGAGTGCAGTAACTTAGCAAAATGGAGTGAGCGAGAGGTCTGTAGTTCTCCTAAAGTTCAGGATAAACACAGACTTTATAAAACACCCAATTCCTTCAGATGGCAAAATATACTAATTCAATTTGAACTTTTTAAATTTTGACACTGCAATTCTCCTTATTCCGGGGCTTTTGTTGTCAAATATGGATATATGCATGGAATGCCATTTAATTTGATCAATTAATTGGCATTCCATATTATATATTATCAATCATTTTTAAATGTTAAATAATAAATTGTGTCGGGATCAAACCTAGGCTCAATTGCAAGTAACCTCTTTCAAAACCCTTAATTATAATAAATAGTGTTTTGTCACCTAAGGTGACTCTTGAAGGGGCTGTAAAAATTGTCATGTTCTGTATTATTATTATTATTATTTCTGTATTAGCAAAGTGTGAACAGCTTGTAATGAAATTTAAACAAATGAGACCTTCCCCGACTCCCTAGGTTGTCTATGAAAGCCTATAGACTGATTTTTATGTGAAGGACTCGTCGCGTCGTTTTTGCCGGAAAAAAAAAACAAAGGATGTGACGTTTACGTGCGCTTCCAAGAACGTCTCTTCAGTTCTGTGACACATTAAATAAATGCTTATACAATGTTCAGATATATTATGCTGAAATGCTGAAAGAGATAATTCTGAAAGAGCTATTCTGAACTGTAATGTCAACATGTCATGCTAAGAAAAGGAATTAATTCAAATTATAGTCTTACATAGTCAGCTCTATATAGTCTACAGCAGTACTTCTCAAAGTCCGGACTCCGGTCCGGATCCGGACCCGGAGGGAATTCAATCCGGACCCGCCTCCATTTCGTATTTCAAGAGCACTAAGGCCTCGTTTACACTGCAGGTCTTGATGCCCAATTCTGATTTGTTGCCTATATCCGATTTTTTTGACCGTCCGTTTACACGTTCTTTAAATTGTGACCCATATCCGATTCATGTGTTTACACTTGACATAGATCTGAAACATCGCGCATGTTTAAAGGGGTCTTCTTGCACAGATGGACGAACGCGCAGTGAGATCTCATGTATATTTACATATACTTAAAATATATTCTACAATATATTAAACATACATGTGACACTATATCTTTATATATATTATCAATACATTTTTCCCATATAAATCGCAATACATTGTGGTGGTTATTTATAAATAATAAAATTGCATATATTTTATGATAGGCTATATAAACACATTATATATTCATGTTCAATATATTGCAATATGCACATTATGCAGGACTATTGGGAGTCCGGTGGGAACATAGCCTAAAACACGATCTCATGAAAGTGAGTGTCTAGCGCGAATTTTATTTCTCGTGCCATTTATACGCCAAAAATAGTTTTTGCTTGCATATGATACGCACTGTAAACATGCGTTTTAAATCATACACGCAAAAACTATTTTTGACGTAAATGGCACGTGAAAGAAAATTGTGCAATAAACGCACTTTCATGTGATCGTGGCAGGCTTTAACGAGGAGAAGAGGGTCCGAAATTTTAGGATGAGCAAGCCAACCTTTCATATGTTGTGTCAACATGTGTCCACATTCCTCTCCTATACGACGACACAATGTTTTGTCGGGCCATCCGTCCCCTCGCAGACGCGCGTCTGTGTTTCTCTCATCATTAAACCGCGGAGACGTAGCCTAATGCCTCAGAAAATCCGATCTGCCTGTTTACATGACGGTCGCATTGGCACATATCGGATTTATATCTGATTTATTTCCACATATGAACGAGGCCTGAAACCGATCTCGAAATATCCGAATGCATGCGTTTTTTTCCTGTTTACACTGCCATAGAACACATCCGATCTGTGTCGCATATGAGCAAAAAATCGGAATTGGGTCACATTTCACTGACAGTGTAAACGGGGCCTAATTGTGTTAAAAGTGTGGATTTCCTACTTTGATAAACGCATGTTAAAATCATTTGTTTATTTTTTGAGATGGTCCGAAATTAAAACGAAGGCGAGATATTTAATGTTTTCCTCCGTGATTTAGTTGCCATGACATCCAGTAAGCGTATGACTTTTGACGTAATCAGGCGCAACCATAGACTGTAAAAAGGGGCGCAACGCGAGTACGCGACACTTCACCGCAGTAAGCGTTTGAATGGGTGTGGAGGATGTCATTGTCCAGGAAAAGAAAAGTTGATGGGGAAAATAGAGTTTTCAAAGATGATTGGACAGAGAGGTATGCGTTCACAGATATCCCAAGTCTCCCGGAAGTTCCAGGAGTCTCCCGCATATTGATAGCGGCTCCCTGATGCCCGCAAATTAGTTCAAATCTCCTGCAATCTAGAGCTCGCGAGCTCCAAACCGGCAGAGAGGGAGAGAGCGACCTTACGTGTGTGCGCAAATGTGCCTCATGCAGGGGCGTAGGAGCCATTATACATTATACATTAAACATTTCAAAATCTAAGTTTTGTCCCCCCCACTATTTCCCAAAGTAAGATTTTGTTTTGCATTGCCTGCCTATCTCTGCCGATTTCGGAGTCTCCAAATTAATCCATTCTGCAACTTTTAAATACATAATTCATTTTTTTTTTAAACGGCCGTATTCTTCAGCTGTTTATGTCGTCAGTCAACCATGATCGCGCACCGCTCGCGCATGCATTCATGAATGTTCCTGGGAGATCCGTTGCACGGGATGTAGAAGCGCGCAAACGTTCAAGAAATGTACAAAAAGGTAAGGAAAATAAGACTAAATAAAAATTAAATAACCAAGACTAGGTTAGTAGGCTATTTTTCTCAGGAGATGTTTTGAGCATTTTACTTCAGACACCGGATTATCAGCAAACTGCCAAGAGAACTGCTAGCTGGCTACTCAAAAAAACTAGCAATCTATTCAGTCTGCATATTTGTGTTTGATCTGTGTGAATTACTTGAAATATAAGACTTGCTAGACCTACTTTTAGCTACCAAGCAACCTTTCCACAAGGGATAGATTGATTTTATTTTTCAATCTATCCTTGGGGGGTAAGCTCAGTGGTTAATGGAAATCAAATCAACCATTTATTTGAGTTAATCAGTACATGACCGATTAACAGTAATGTAAATGCTAAATGCATGTTGATACTACAACAATGCAAAGTATATGCTCTTAACCTTGCAGTTTTTCACATATCATGTAAGACTCTATTTCTTTGCACAAAACTCTCCAGAAAGTGGCATTTAATGGTTTATTTTTCAAAAAAAACAAAATTCCCGGGGGGCATACCCCCGGACCCCCCTAGCATTTAATGTCCCCCCCAGGTTCAAAATTGCTCCTACGCCCCTGGCCTCATGGGTTGCCAACCGTTCCATATAATATGTATTTGTGTAAGTTAAAAATAAAACGTATTATGAACTAAACAAATACATGGTTCATTTTTGGCAAAATGATCATGATAGCCTTTATATATCTGAGTGGTTAAGTCTTGTATATAGATTTAGCCTACTTTGCTATACAAATTTTTGTGCAACTTATAAAAATATAAAAAAATATATAATGCAACTTTGCCTAATAAGTTGCATTTATAATGTGCTATAAAACGTATGAATTTCAGGGGTTATTTTTCAACATTTTCTTCCGTGGGGGCATGTCACTAGACCCCCCCCCCCCCCCCCCCCAACAGTTTTGGACCCTTGACATTGACGAAAATTCTGATTTGGACCTTTGAATATAGACTTTGAGAACCCCTGGTCTACAGTCTCAAATATATGTCAAACTATCATAACAGTGTAATTTTAATGACCTCATCTGTCGACATGATGCCAGTGAACAGCTGGTGAAAGCATTTCCACATCACTACGATCAGATGCTTTCTTAACTAACGTCTTCTCACCGCTGTCATTTTTGTTGTGTTTATTTTGTTATTGAGAGGAAAGTGCACAGCACATATTTACATATTCATCTAAACGTCGCTTTTAGCAGAGTTTGGATCTTAGTTAACAGCATATCGCTGCAAAGGTTTTTCCAACTTCTTTTTACTTCTAAGCAAAGAACGAAAAATAACTTTGTCGCAAGTATATCAGGGCATCGAGTCACATTAAATCTCAGGTATGTTACGTGTGTGCGCGCAGACTGATCTCATGAAATGGCGTATGTATGACACGCCAATTCGTATTTCCATTTTTGGCGTGCTATCAACACGCATAATCGCTTTTCAGCGTGTTTATGAACGCCGTTGACTTAACGTTACATTACTGTATATATAAATATATGACCTACCCCAACTCCGTCCCTAAACCTACCCGTCACTGGGGTTAATACCATTTATGAGTCTTCCCCTACCATCCTAGGAAAAAAAATATCGTCCCCAGATGTAGATCTACATTTTGCTTCGTTTCGCTCAGACATTTAACGGCGTAGACATACACGCATACACGCGGATAGCTCAAAATGCGTATAGATAACACGCCACTTGACTTGAAAGTGGCGTGTATGTTTACGCAAAAGTCATGATGTCATGTTGGTGTGCGAGAAATAAGTTGCTGCCTGCAGTTTGCTTAATGGCCACCGGTGTCGCTAATAACTAGCGTTTCTGAATTCTACATAAAATAACCCAGTTTTATTTTTACTCAGAGAGCAGCAGCTTGTTTCGTGAGTGCATCTCGCAAGAATGAAATGCCTTATTGTGTTAAGAAAAGACACCGTTCAACCCCCAAAGCAACTAAATAAACACAGTAGTTTGCATGTACAGATGGTAGTGAGCAAATTAACAAAGCGCACTTCTCCTTCAAGCCGAAGTCATTTAGAGGTGAGGATGATAATGAAGATTAATCGAAGATACATCATGTAAACTAAGCAAGATTGGCAAAGGGCCAAGGGAGCCAGCTTTCATAACGCCATGAGAATTGCAAATGTGCAAATGGAGTTCTTCTACCAAACTTAGTCTTGTATGTTTCTGATGACACAGCAAGCACTTTGCAACACTTTTTGCTCAGTGTTCAGAGTAGGTCAGATAGAAATAGAAACCGTTTGTGGCCACAGGTCTTCAGTCATGCTTTTTCCGGAGTGGATGCCACATTTAATATAGTCCTGCTTTGATGGTCACTCCTGCCACTCCGTTCAAACTGGGAGCAAGATTGTGGAAGCATGTTCGTACCGGATTCACAATCCGCCTGAGGGCGTAATTATTTGGCTGGACTCCACTAGGTCTCTGTCAGACACGATTCCTCAAGAATGTCCTTAACTTAATGCCATTAGTGCTACAGAAGCTCCAGCAAACCGTCTGAATGCTCCACACCACTGCCTGCTCCGCTTAAGATGGGCCGTTAAAATGTCCTGTAAATGTCAAACACTTGGAACATTATGCTATGCTTGTTTGAGCAATGTGGCCTTTGGAGATTTGGAAATGTAAAATGAATCTAATACGGAGATCAAAGTTGTTGATACTTCTTATCAGTGTAACAACATGATAAAACAAACAATATGACATTGTCAGAATTGTACTGTAAGGTCTTGAAAGAACATCTCTATATACAAAACAATAGAGTTCAGACTCGGCTTCAGTGTCTTTTGGATCTGTGCCTGGGAATTAAGCTTTAGGCAAAAGCAACTTGACATGGAGTTGAAACATTGTGTCAGTTTTAGTGGAATCCCAGACAATCTTACTGCATATTTCAGTGCCAAACTGCCCATCACCATCTGTGCAGTGCATGCAAGACAGCAGTGGGTTGATATTCCTCAAATATTCTGGTTATGCCGTTTATACTAAACACTGAAAAAATCATTTTCATTTGTAATTAACATTTATCACAAAAAAAACAAAAAAACATTATGCTTTATTTCGGTAGTCCACTTTAGACATTCTGCTAACTAAGTAACTTTGCAAGTTTCAACTTGGTAGATAAAGTTGACATGTAGGTTTGATTGTCAGTAGAATGTCTGTTGAGGAGCATTACAATGAAGTGTCACAGATATTAAACATACAGTCTCTACTAATAATCTAAAGAGTATAAGTTACTTAATCCCCTTTCACACAGAGATTCCGGAAAATACACAGATAAAGTGACCTAGGATTTGACCCAGGTTCGTTTCACTTTGGTTCATTCACACTGCCAGTGATGATCGGGAATCAGAGAGTGCGTACACACATAACCCGTAAAAATCCCGTAAAGACACGTGACATCGATGTGACATGTAATGTTTCAGCAGCGTCTATAGTTTGCTTATGAGCTGCGATTTCTCTCTCGAGAAACCACGCTTGCACATTTTTTTCTATGAGTCGATCATAAACTAGCGCATTACGTACCGTAAATCCCTCATACTAAAAGCGCATACTAGCGCAATCCCGGGTCGTGTTTGCGTTCACACAGAAGGTGTTCGGGCAAGTTCCCGGGATAAACGCGCTGTGTGAAAGGGGCTTTATAGTTAGGATGTCTAAAGTGGACTATCGAAATAAAGTGATTTATTTTTAAATCCCACAAAAGCCAAATTTCATAAGACATTAAGACTTGTTAAAGAATATCTAAGTAAATAGTTTTTTTTTTTTTTTACCTCATTCTGTTCATGTTTTAAGGATAAACCTCATGAAATGTTCTTTAATTTATTCTTAAAACAACAGAACAAAATGGCAAAAGAATAAAAGTAAACTTAATTCAAACACTGAATTTTAAAGGGGGGGGTGAAATGCTATTTCATGAATAGTGATTTTTTTGATTAAAACTGCTTCAAAATGTCTGTGAGTTGTTAACTATCGCCGTGTATTAAGCACAACAAGGTAAACGACATGATCACGTACAGTTAATGTAAAACTACACTTCCCACATGTACACCTTTAAAAAATACGATGACAGAAAGTGAAAAATTAGTCATTTAAAAAAACGCTAAGCAAATATAAGTTATACAGTTCCAGTACACACGCTTAGGCCCGTTTACACTGTCGTGAAATGTGACCCAATTCCGATTTTTTGCCTCATATGCCACACAGATCGGATGTGTTCTATGGCAGTGTAAACAGGAAAAAAAACGCATGCATTCGATATTTCGAGATCGGTTTCGGTGGAAATATAAATCAGATATAAATCCGATATGTGCCAATGCGACTGTCTGTTAAACAGGCAGATCGGATTTTCTGAGGCATTAGGCTACGTCTCCGCGGTTTAATGATGAGAGAAAACACAGTAACTCCACCCGCTCGGGTTTTTTCGGAAAGACTCGGTACAGCCTATCTTTCCTTTATAAATATAATAAAACAAGGCAAGGCAAGGCAAGGCAAGTTTATTTATATAGCACATTTCATACACAATGGTAATTCAAAGTGCTTTACATAGGAGAAAATAAAATAATCAAAACAAATAAGAATAATTAAAACATTTTAGAATAAAAAATAAAATAAAGTACAGTAAAAACAGTCGGTAAAAACAGTAAAAAACAGTAAAAACAGTCGGTTACAATAAAAACAGCCAAAAAACAAGACTTTTTGGATATATGAATGATGCAATACTACTCTATAGGTACTCAAGATTAACATGAGATTGACTGAAACTGAGTGTTTCACCCCCCTTTAAACATCTTAAAGGGATACTCCACTTTTTTTGGAAATTGGCTCATTTTAAAACTCCCCCAGAGTTAAACTGTTGAGTTTTACCGTTTTTGAATCCATTCAGCCGATTTTCTGATATTTAGAAGAATATCAGTAAGCAGACAGTTTCTGGTCTCATTGACTTCCATAGTAGGAAAAAAATATACTATGGGAGTCAATGAGACCAGAAACTGTCTGGTTACTGATATTCTTCTAAATATCAGAAAATCGGCTGAATGGATTCGAAAACAGTAAAACTCAACTGTTTAACTCTGGGGGAGTTGTAAAATGAGCCAATTTCCAAAAAAAGTGGAGTAACCCTTTAAGGGCTTGAGGTGGAGACTCCATTAAAACTGTTTTCTAGGTAATTGCATTTTATAATTCAGTTTATTCAGTTAATTATTTTTAGTTAATTAAAATGAATAATTTTAGCATTATTATTTTTTCAAACATAATCTTCTATTGACTTGTGTTCATAAAATGCTTAGAACCAATTTAGCTTGATGATGCAAACTGGTATTTGTTATAATTTTAATCTCTTTGTATTTAACTACACAGCTAATATATTGGAAGCCTTGCACATTAACAGGAAATACTTCTGTTTTGAAAAATAAAGTGGATAAAACCAGTGCAAACTGTCCATTCAAATAAATGACAGTATAAGTATTTTTAGAGCTGAATTTCCTCTTCTCTCCTGCTTGAAAATGGGTGAGTTGTTGCTAAGTGGAAAGAAAATGTCCTGAAAACACTCATTTTATGTCTAGTTATTTTGGCTTCAAGAACATTGCGGTCTAATTGATAACCAGGCTAAATAAGCATGAAGAGACTCTCTAAACAGAATAATCGAGGAGAACAGCTGGAAATCAGATAATATCAATGCTTTTAAAGAGGGAAAATGAAAACATGCTTTGACTGTTGGGTGATTATTAATTTATATTTACATCATACATAATTATTTGGACAGGGTAATGCTTGATATGGTTATCAAAGCCAACATGTCAATATCAAACGTGGCAATGGACTAACAAAAGCACAAGCTAGTATCTTCTTTACTGGTTGTGTTTATTAATGTTTACTCATACATAAGCAACCTAAGGGCACACAGAAGGTTAGTTTTGGTATAGATTATTCACAGAAGCAGAAATAATAACCAAAGTTGCCCTTGAGCTACAGTGGCTCATCAAACTGCACACTTTAAGAACATAAGCAGTATTTATCTCACCTTGTAGGTCATTTACAGTTTTCCTCTCGCTTACTTGAATTTCTTCAGTAACTGTAAATACTAGAACTGTGAAATACACATTTTATTGTGATTGAGTTTTCTGCTTGAAGGGGTCAATAAGGCCATGTTCTGGCCATAGCTTGTGTTCCCATGGCAACCACAGCTGATATTAGACCCCCCCCCCCCCACACACACACACACACACACTCAGTGTACAGTCTGCGTTCCACTATTCATTGATAATGCAGAGATTGGGTAAGCGTCCGAGTCTTTAGGGGTGTATAAGTCTTTAAAGGGTAAACATCCCCAGGAGAGAAATATATCCGTAACTCTAATGGCTCTCAGTGTTGCCATTACTTCTAGACAAGAGTAGCGCATTTAGTCTCAGTAGAGGAGATTTATCCAAGAATTATGTCAGAATTCACTCAGGAAGGCTTTTAGATAAAGTAATGGCCAGAAAGCAGCGATTTTCTTCAAGTATCATTATACCATTATATCATTATCATTATACTTCTCCTCTGTTCATCAGTTATCTTAATGGTTTTATTAGAGGCAGTTGTTTAAAGTGTAACTTTTCAATCTGTTTTGTATTGTTACAATGTCGGAAGCACATGAAACATTTACTCTTTCTCTGTTACCTAGACAGATAAATTCCTGTCTATGTGTTCACAAATGTCCGCTAGGTCTTTTGACAGATCCGGGCTTTCGTAAAAACTACAGAATTACGTCCGCATTTTTGTACAGTCGGATCGGGTCGGGTCATTAACTAAATAGTTTTTGTAGGATTAGTTATTGTTAGGCCTGCACGATTATGGGAAACATATGAATCACAATTTTTTTAGCTTAGAATTGATATCTCATGAAGTGTAGGCCTAATGTTTATCCGAACTACCGCGCTCGCTCGACGAGTGAAACACGTGACTAAAAGGGGCTTTGTCATTGGCTGAGGGTGAAGCCCTGAACTGACGAGTGAAACACGTGACTAAAAGGGGCTTTGTCATTGGCTGAGGGTGAAGCCCTGAACTGACGAGTGAAACACGTGACTAAAAGGGGCTTTGTCATTGGCTGAGGGTGAAGCCCTGAACTGACGGGTGAAACACGTGACTAAAAGGGGCTTTGTCATTGGCTGAGGGTGAAGCCCTGAACTGACGGGTGAAACACGTGACTAAAAGGGGCTTTGTCATTGGCTGAGGGTGAAGTCCTGAACTAACGAGTGAAACACGTGACTAAAAGGGGCTTTGTCATTGGCTGAGGGTGAAGCCCTGAACTGACGAGTGAAACACGTGACTAAAAGGGGCTTTGTCATTGGCTGAGGGTGAAGCCCTGAACTGACGGGTGAAACACGTGACTAAAAGGGGCTTTGTCATTGGCTGAGGGTGAAGCCCTGAACTGACGGGTGAAACACGTGACTAAAAGGGGCTTTGTCATTGGCTGAGGGTGAAGTCCTGAACTGACGAGTGAAACACGTGACTAAAAGGGGCTTTGTCATTGGCTGAGGGTGAAGCCCTGAACTGACAAGTGAAACACGTGACTAAAAGGGGCTTTGTCATTGGCTGAGGGTGAAGCCCTAATTGACGAGTGAAACATGTGACTAAAAGGTGCTTTGTCATTGGCTGAGGATGAAGCTCTGAACTGACGAGTGAAACACGTGACTAAAAGGTGCTTTGTCATTGGCTGAGGGTGAAGCCCTGAACTGACGAGTGAAACACGTGACTAAAAGGTGCTTTGTCATTGGCTGAGGATGAAGCTCTGAACTGACGAGTGAAACACGTGACTAAAAGGGGCTTTGTCATTGGCTGAGGATGAAGCTCTGAACTGACGAGTGAAACACGTGACTAAAAGGTGCTTTGTCATTGGCTGAGGGTGAAGCCCTGAACTTTGAGAGAGCTGTCCTTTCAAAATTAAGGCTGATTTCTTTTTTTCTGTTTTTAAATCGAAGTCATTTAAAAATTAAATCGTGAACAGGGTGAATCGAGATCGCGATTTTAGAACGATTTATCGTGCAGGCCTAGTTATTGTCTACTCTTTAAACCCCATTATGGTAAAAATGTAACACTATGGCAACAGCTTTTTTACCAGTACACGACGGCATTGTGCTTCGGAAGGTATCGATTAAAAAACTTCTTATGTATTTCTATAAGTAGCCGAGTTTTATTTAAAAAAAAACATTGTGCCAGGTGTGAAGTAACAGCTTTAATTTGCATTTATGTAAGATTTACCAGGACAAACGACTCGGATGCTAACCCGGCAATGCTGGTATTGCCATAACTGAGATGTTATGTAATGATGCCTGAGAGTGAGAAGGTGAAGGTCAGTGTTATGGCAGGGAAATATGATAGTATCACTATTTCCTTTCCGATAACAAATGGTGCACAGGATCCACTCTTGACTTTGGTTCAGCTAATAATCTGACATCCAGGGCGGAAAACAATTACTGTAATCTATCCTTGACTAGATGGACATGGGGATAGTTTGCCAAGGGACTCGGCAGGGAGATAAGGTGGCAATGCAAGGACATGTCTGAGATCGCATCAGAGATACCTGGAAGAGCTGATGTACATAATAAAAGGCAAAGCGGATTGAATGCACTTCCAGTGGGAGTTTTGATGCTGTATTCCTTGTTAATTGTGTTTTGAAATCTTAGCTTAGTGGAACCAACAGGTGAAGGTGCAATTGTGTAGAACTGAACAAGAAAAACAACTGTTTTCAATAACAAAGCCTTCGAACCCATCAAAAGTAGGTTCTGTGAGTTGATGAGCTCTTTGTAAAGAGGATTTGATGTGTACCCATCCTCCTGTGCAGCTCAGTGGAGCAGTCTTTTCTAAGAAACCCTGGATATGTTGACCTTGGTTAGCGGCTGACAGCTGCTCGATTTTTAAATTAATTAGTGTTTGAAAAGCGCTTTTAGCCCGAATACGTGTTGAAATGCCTTTGTCACACATGTGGAGGCTCGGGAAAATGTTAAATGACTAATTATAGATGTCAAATGTCAGTTCGGTGGCATAAATAATTTGAGGAAAGTTTGGTTTGACAGGTAATAGACAGTAATTGTGGAAAGCCTGGTCTTTATTGCCTATATATATGGATGCAGAACAGCTTATTTTACAGAGCGTTAGGATATGCTGTATTTATGTGTATTTGCCAATACAGGTTGCTGATGTTGCATCCAAGCTGTTGGGTGTGAATTACAATGAATGAGATTGTGTTTTAATAGGTTGTCTGGTGCATTTATAGTCTGATCGTAGCTTTATTGATGGCGTTAAACATTTTGTGCCATTTGCGATGCTCAAGAAGCGATAAGCAAATTACTTAAGATGTCTAAAATGATTGAAAGATATGCTGAAACATCATTTGTGATAATATCCTATGACAAATGGCTTTCGGTTTCAAAACAGTAATTTGTCGCCATCACCATAATTCTGGTGAGTAGCTATTTCTGCCAAAATTTTGAATTAATCATTTGCATTATGATTTTTTATGTCAGTGTTTCTACTCGCGTTTATAATGATAGAATGTCTCAGCACTGTTATGGGATGATGTGCCGCAGCTGAAAAGTAATGTGATCATAACTGAATTTTAAGGTTTAAGCTAAAAAGTAAGTATTACGGCAATTAGCATTATGTGTAATTTCAGTGTGTTTTAATGTACCTTTAAAAGTGGTTTAATGTCATGTCATTGGTTAAGGTCAATACTCAGTTTTAATGTTTTGTCACTTGCGGAGCGTCTCATTTGCAGGTCTCATGTCAAATGATTTATTTAGCATAAACCTTTTAAGTAGAAATAGGTGCCAGAGCAAATTTCCATCTACAGAATAATTTACTGAACTTTTGGATCTGGGCGTGCCTATGTCAATAGCCTATTCAAATTAATGCTAAATAAGTTCATGTTGAAATCTTCTAGTGCTTTTTCGAAATAAGTTTTTCATTGGTTTTTATTTATTTATGGTGATGTGCTGATCCAGTGGGTGGTTAATGGATGCTCAATAATGAAAGCGAGGTTCCATTAGGTGTTGATAGAATGATTACATTTTTACTGTGGGTGTATTAATCACCTGCCATTCTGAAACTGCATCCTCCAGATATTCAGTTTAGTCAATATATATATGCATATTTGATATGCAAGAATACCAAAAAGTAATGTTTACATGTCTTACCATATCTAAAATGTTGGTTTACTCTAGACTTGGTTTACCCTAAACTTTATAGCTCAAATAATAAACAAGTTTTTTATTTACTGTAAGAAAAATAGTCTTATATTCTGTGTCTAGCAGCATTATGCCTCAAATACAGTCTATAAAACGCATTGTACCCAGACTATTCCTTTAATTATAATGTTCTTTGTACTTTGAAATGATGATACATCTCAGGAAGCAGGGGAAATGGGTCATTTTAAATCCAGGAGATGTTAATGGGCCAGGATCAGCTATAATAACTAGTGCAGTTTTGCTTCCGAGTGGCTATAATACATAGTTTTGATCTGCTACTTCTGACTTTCTGCACTGACAATTTGATTTACTCTAGAGCTGATTCTGGTTAGATTGAGGATCACAATTATTATTATTATTATTATTTTTAAATAGAGATCACAATTATGAAAAGACAACTAATGAATTTTTTTTTTAATGATTCAATGACTCGCCTATAAATATACTTCACTTGTTTGGATGAATAAGTGTTTTTGAATGAACCTTTTGCATGAATGATTCAATGACTATACATTTTTTTAAGAGTCACTTGTCGCCACCTACTGGTGTAACGATGTAATTGATACAAAAATTTACTTTCAAAAGGTGATTTACTATATTATTTATCGCTACTGTAGACATCATGGTTTATATTCCAACTATAAACTTTTATCCCAGGACCTCTGTGATCATTTCAATTATTGTAAGACAGAAAAAATGACTCTGTGTGGCTGAAAATACTGTTTGTGAAGCTGTTTCATATCTGTACGTGCACCTGCTCTCTCTGGGTCAGAACACAGATCTGAAGGTTTGCTGTGTTCGTACTTGTCAAAGGTCAAATCTTTGTCAATAAGGAATAAGATCGTGTGGATGTTTAAGATTATGTAAGGGTGGGCAAACATCATATTTCATTCATATTCATAGGCTGTCTGAACTCTCATATTTAGGCCCTTTTCAACAAAAATGCAATTTTTTATCTCTATAGGAAGCTACTGTTGAACTTACACAAAGTTAAGGATGTTCTCTTTTTCCTGTGTCATCCACTTGTACTGCTCTGTTATGGGAAACACAGTTGTTTTCTATGAATTTTAATAAATCCCAATGCCAAAAATTTCACAGATGTAGTTTTAAAGTGTAAAATTGCTTATAGTTTGCTTATAGTTCATGTGTTCAAAATATTACTTACAGAAGAATTTACTGACAGAAAATCATAACATAATTTATGGAAGCTCTAATTTCCGTCCCTGTTCCCGAGTCACCGTCACATCACCAGGGTTCATTTCCAGGTCCGTGTTTCCATAACTAATGTGACGACCAGGAATTGTTTGTGTTGCTTTGCATTCATTAGTAAGCTCATTTAATGACATGCACTATTTACAAAGGGAAAAAGATGCATTAATGCTGAGAAAGCCAATGTTTTCAAATATTCAGTTATTATTAATAGGTTTTACATTCCCAACAAGACTTCTGTTTGACCTTTGACATGCTGGGCTAAATGCGTGTCTGGATTAGCCCTAAGGACCGTGTCATTTGTCTCTGCGTGTCAAACACCGTAGGAAGACCGTGGCAGACGTTTGCGGCCCAAATACTTCTGAGAGACACTTGACAAAGTCCGCTTCGCATCCAGTGGACATATGTAGACATGCAGCACAAGCCCAAATCTTCCCCTTGTCAAGGTTGACAACTGAACAGAAGTCCTGTCCCCCACCTCTCCTTTATTAATCTCACTTTTTCATTTGATGCCCTTGCCTTTTATTCAACACATGCCCATATTTTCTGTTCGCAGAGCACTTTGGAAATCGTCGACACTGCTATACTTTTCTGCTCTTCTCTCTCATGCGCTTGATGATGGTTTCTTTTTTCAATGCTGACAAGTTTATTTATAATCTGTTTCACCTGATTTCATGTTTTTTTGTTTCATCTTTATTCCCCTTTAACTAGTGAAAAGGTCTGTAGATTTCAAATCTAGAGGAGTAAAATTATTCCCTGGCAAAGACAACAGCAACAAGTTTTCTATCTGTGAGTCTACCCTTTGTTACTATTTTATGGTAAATCTGTGTTACTCGTCTGGAGTCGATTACAGCAAACACTGACCGTAAGATCATTGCAAGATCATCTCGTGCTGATGAGCATTTATCGGCAGAATCACAGATGAATTTCAGTTCCCACGAAAAGTTTCCAGGTGATTTAATTTCCTCAAAAGCATGAAGTTTACCATAAAAAACGTGATTTGTACCCCATAATGAGGGAGTGACCTTGTGGCTTGTGATATGGTCGTACGTTTTTTATATATGGCTGCAGCTGAAGCCCTTTGGTCTAAGAGGTTATATTTATTTAAATTACGGATTTACTCTCAAGTATAGATAAAGTATGTTATGTAACAGACATCAGACATTTATGAGCATAGTTCACTGAAGCATAATTACGTAATTTGGTTAAACAAGACAGCGACATGAAACTCAAACTCATGTTTCTTCACTTTAATGTTCCAGCATGCACTCCTATGTCTCTGTAACATTCAAAATTGGCGTTTTATTTCACTGACTGCTTTTTATGTATTCAATTATTAAAACAGTTGTGCTAAAATGTAGCCAGTCCTGGAGATATAAAAAGCTCTTTTGATTCCCTAAATCAGGGGATTTCAAACTTTTTGATGCCTCTAAATATATTATTATATTATATTTATATGATGGTATGGGATAAATAAAATATAAAGGCAGATATGTTGTCATGTACAAAGGCACATTTACACCGTGTAAGACAATAGTACGCATGATATTATGAAGACAAACATAGTGTCTGCGTAATAATTTAATGTTTTATATTGTTTTTTATATTGTACTAAAGACAAATTAAATCACAAAATAGGGAAAAAACTAAAACAAATGTTATTTTTAAATATATATATATATATATATAACCCTGAAAATAAACAGTTTCAGTTTAATTAAAATGTGTTTTTTGAGTGCTATTTACATTAAATCTGTATTTATATTATTTTTATTGTATATTTTTTGAAGCCCTCTCCTGGGCCCCAGTTTGAAACCCTCATAATAAGACATTTTCTTGTAAAATGGAGAAGGAAAGATTGTTTATTAGAATAGACTTTTTTTCTGAAAGACAAGATCTGCAGCCACAGTCACTAGAGATAAACCACAACAGCATGTGTCCCATTGACCAACTATATAAAAACCTGCAATGATCTTCAACAGCGTCATGTTTGTTTTAATTGACTCTTTTATTTGGGTTGGTTTGCTTGTGCTCTTCTTATTTTCCGTTGAATGTATTTGTGTTGTCAGTGAGTGCCATGTTTTTCGATTTCGGTTCATTTTTTTTTTCATTGCTTTATTTGTGGATCGTTATCTGCTGATATTGCTTGCATGACCAATCTCCCTCGCCATTTCCAAACCAGCAGTTTCTCTGTCCGTCAACAACACAACACAGTGAGCAATGTTTGCACCATGCGGTTCTAATCTAGTACCCATCGTGAAAGTTATCAGACTAGATTGCAGCTGTCAAACACGGGAAATATCCACTACTCATTATTTTTCTTGTAACTTGCATATTGCTGGAATAATGCACTGTGAGCAACCCTTCCATAATGCCGGCATTTTCCGTTAGAAGAAGCTTTTAATGCTTCCATTAGCCTTTTACTTGTTATAGCTATTGAGGAAATGTGAAGCCTTTTAAACCTTAAAGGATAATTCCTGTATTTAGCACTTTGAGTCTATTTTCTAGTGTGTTTTGGATGAACTAGAGTGGTGGACACAGAAATGTTGACGATGGGTCCTGTCTCGACTTTTTGACTCTTTTAGAATCGCCTCTGAACGCTTCAGAGTGGCTGTCTATGGGCATGCACAAACATGTGCTTAAAACAACCCTTAACGTTCGTTTTCAAAACTGTGCAACTCACCGAGAGGTTATTTCGCTACGCTACTTGTTTTGGAACATCAACGAACACCACTAACCACTCGGTGAGTTGCACAGTTTTGAAAACGAACGTTAAGGGTTGTTTTAAGCACATGTTTGTGCATGCCCATAGACAGCCACTCTGAAGCGCTCAGAGGCGATTCTAAAAGAGTCAAAAAGTCGAGACAGGACCCATCGTCAACATTTCTGTGTCCACCGTTCATCCAAAACACACTAGAAAATAGACTCAAAGTGCTAAATACCAGAATTATCCTTTAAGTCTACTCCATGGTGTACTTCGGTCGGTGCGCGTTCAACAGCGCAAGATGAATGTTGAGACAGAAGAGTCCACTAGATGGCGATATGCACAGCTGTGATGTACTGTGCAGTATTCAAAGAAGAGTGTGTAAAGAGCAATACAAAATACAAAACGGTCAAAATGGAAACGGGACAAACTGAAAAAAATATGAAATGGGAGGAAAAATTATTCTCTCGCAATTTTTTTTCATTTCCCTATGAAACTTTTCGTTCTCTTGCACAACTTTTGAGTTCTTTGTGAGTGAACGCAAAGTTTTCCGGGGGACCGCAAAGGTTTTGTAAGCGGACGCAAAGGTTCTCTGGGAAACGCAAATGTTTTGCAAGGGAATGCAAAGGTTTTGCGCGCAAACAAAGTTTCTCGAGGGAATTTTAAAAAATGTCATGGAGCGCAAAGGTTTTGTGATCGAACACAAAGTTTTTCAGGGTGAACGCAGAGGTTTTGCAAAAGTTTTCCAAGAAAACGCAAAAAAGCGTAGAAATCATTTTTTTTCCTCCAATCTCATATTTTTTTCATCACCATGTACTTTTAAGGGCTCCTTATCCATCCGCGCTCATCAGCGTTTGAGTTTACTTTAAAGCTGTACGAACTCGAGATGAAGCGGAACACGGAAAATAAAGTTTACTCGGGACTTTAGATGTAGTATTGAAAACATTCTGGTGAAAATGTGCTTTCAGAAGTGCAAAAATATTCTCAAACTCATGAGACAGGCAAATAAAATGCAAAAAGCAAATGCTGAAAATTGCTTTCAGTAGTTTAGCTTTGAATTTGAAAACTAAAGAGACCCGCTCACAAACTCTATATTTATAGCGTATTGTGAGACATGCCTTCAGGTTGAGGGTCTTTTGTTATATTTATATCCTGTAGAGCTGGGTATAATGGTTTAAAGTGCTTCTGGCACTGTGTCGTTCATAGATCCCTATTAAAATGACCTTAAACTGAACTCTTCAGGTTTACATATCAAGTGCAGACGAGAGAAGTGACTCCCGTCTAATGCTTTTGGAATATGTTTTAAATATGTGCTTCTGAAAAGAGCCCATCTTGCTTCATTGTTAATGCAACTTGCCTTGTTGCGTTCAGAATCTGGTGTTAGAAACCAAATGAGCCTGAGGCGTAACATTTCTGTGTGGAACAAAGTGTGTTCATATTATATAAATGTTGGTTTTCCATGACATCATGCAGAATTAAGATTGAAAGTTTGCAGTCCACTAAGCAATCACTGAGCTTTTAGGCTTTTATGTAGGGAAATTTCAAGTTACTTTGATTTTAACCCTAAAGTGTTTAAACGTATGGAATAAAACACACACAGAAATGTATACATATTTTAACGTCTTCCTACCATTTTAACAACATACCAGATATTTATTGATGGCTCATAAAATAATAGGAGATAGTACACACCCGTTGCATTTGGACTTTGAGTGGATGCCCTGGGACGACGTCAATTAAATGCTCTCCCACGGGGATTAATAAAGCTCTAAACTAAAAATTCACCGCCTTGTGTTTCTACCAATCAACGCAGAAATTGTAATTTTGAGTTCTGAACACTTAAAATTTGATTAGAAAGATGTCACTGCCAAATAAGTTAATTAAACACACCCGTTTAAGTTATGATGCCAAAACATGTTGTTTTAAGTAATGGTAAGTTAAGATAACTTGATTTATTTATTAATGACAACATTTTAATTTACAGTATAAGTTGCTCAACGTGTGTGGCTGATACTGTGCCTTTTCTGTCTCATAATCTCATAATCAAAACATCAACTAATATTTTCTACTTAAAATGTAACAAATTGAATGAACCATTAAAACCAATACAATTATACAAAGTATTAAAACCATTTAAGACTATTTCATTGGTTTTCCTTTTCATTTTTATACATATTTTTACCTAAAAAGTATTGGTTGAAGTGTTTTTTTTCTTCTTTTTATATAGTATGTAACTTCATAGAGCACTTGCTTGCTTTTATTTAGTCACATTGTAAATCTATAAACAGCTCAGCTTAACTGTATTTTATCTTTATTTAAAGTCAATTTAAAAAGATATGTAAAATATCATAAATCTGCTGTATGTAAAAATAATTGACTGTACTAAAGCATAAAAATACCATAAAATGCTTGCAGAGATTTAGGCAACATGGTTTCAAGTTTCATACTTGTTTCTCAGAAAAACGTGTACCGGTATGTGTCAGAATGTTTGCTTTTGTTGTGGTCTGTGTGACTCCGCCCACTTCCAAATTAACCAATAGTGTTTCGACACTCCGGGTTGCCAGTTGGCAGAAAACACAGCGTATTACAGCGATGGATGCTAGAGATTGCATATTCTACACGACCTAAAAAGCCTTTGATAAAAAAATGCAGATAAATCAACTTATAGTGTAAAGGCCAGTTCACACCAAAAATTATAACTATAACGAAAGCTATACGACCGTCCACATCAACACACAATATCGTTCTGTTTATTATAAGCTGCAGTTTTGTCGTCTTCCGCTTTAAATGCTCGAGCTCGTTACATCAGGGTGGATTCTGATTGGCTGTCAATGTTTTTATCGTTCATCAGCTGGAAAAAAAAAATCTGAAAGTGATTCCAACAATATTGTTCTCTGTGCCGTTATTATTATAGTTGTGGTGTGGACATGCCATGACTTAATGTCAATTGCAAATGTCATGTCAAATGTCATGTCCTCAATCTGGCAACCCGAGAGTGTCGAGTTTGAGGAGGAAACAACTCTCTCGAACCCATTCTACCTCTAGCTGTCAATATTACACACGCCACCTAGCTTTCAATTTTCAGTAATACTCCAAAACTGCAAACGTGGATTTTCCAGTAGAGTTTTTTTTTAGTAAAAGAATATTATCTATTCATTCGTTCCTTGTAAATAGATGCATTTTTTCTCTCTCTTAAGGCTGATCTTTATAGTGTTTAAGTAATGAATTATTAAGGCCCATATATTTGGTTTCAACATTTTGATTGTTTGCACCAGGTATATCTATGTTTTACAGTCAAACCAGCTGGTATATTACTTTTTTTGGCTATATGAGAACATATTTTGTCAATAATTTGGCATGACACCATGGATGCACACATTGATCATGAGTAAGTGAGTGCATGTGACTGCATGCTTGTTTGCTTGCTCACCCTGCTTATGTGTTCACCATGTTTCCTGACGCATGTTGGCGACGTCCAAGAAAGGGCATGAAGCATTGAGTAATGTTTTATTTGTGATTTGTCTATGCATTGGCCACATGAATTCATTAAAAATAAACAGCGATATGCACATAAGAATTTGATCGATCCTTATTCAAAACACACTTTTTCTTGTATACCAGTCATTTCCTATCACAGAGTAAAGAGAGTTTAGCTAGCGATGTGTGTGTTTTGAATCTATGAATGTTTGGCTGAATGTGTGAGATACAGAGTGTTTCATCAGCTGTGTGTGTGTGGTGTGTGTGTGTGTGTGTGTGTGTGTGTGTGTGTGTGTGTGTGTGTGTGTGTGTGTGTGTGTGTGTGTGTGTGTGTGTGTGTGTGTGTGTGTGTGTGTGTGTGTGTGTGTGTGTGTGTGTGTGTGTGTGTGTGTGTGTGTGTGTGTGTGTGTGTGTGTGTGTGTGTGTGTTGTCTGTGTGAATTAGAGGGATGCAGAGAAAGAGAGGCAGAGGGTAAGTTTGAGGGAATGAGAAGAACAGGTCTCACAGAGAGTTCTGCCTCTCTGACTGTTGATTGAGCTCTAAAAGCCCTGCGGGTTTCATACTCCACTAGCCTTCAATGTGAGAAAAAAGGCAACTTTTCTAAACATAGCAGAGGAATCATTCTAAAGGATGACCTGGGAAAGAAGCACACTAAAATAACCCCACACTTGCAGCAGAAAGGCCTGAATTCTCCCAGGCTGACGGATGGTGAAAACTGCAGCATGATGCTTCAGCTCAGAGCCCATTAGAAGAGAACAGCAAGTTAAACGCCGAGACAGTCCCCTGACCTCAACACGGTTGATTTATTTATTTATTTTTACACGGCCAGTTGGGTCCTATTAGTTTTCTTCAAAAAAAAGATGCAGTTGTCAACAGACTGTGTTTTGATATGTGAAATATTAGGGGAAATATGTTTTATTTATGTATAGTTTTATTAATATTTTTAATTGCTTTTAGTTTTTAGTTAAATTTGTGTTTCATCTTTAGTAATTTTGTCATTTTATTGCTATGTAGTTTTTTTTTTCAGTTTTAGTATTTTTTCAGTTGCTTCAACTTATTTCAGTTTCTAATTTTTGTTTAAAGTTTTTAAACGAATATTTTTGTTTTATTTTATTTATTTTTCAATTAACCTAAATGTTTTTGATAGTTTTAGTTTTGGTTAAGGATAATAACCCTAGTTGGGTACTAGGATCAGTGTATGTAATCAAATAAATAAATAAAATTTAAAAAAATTAAAAAATTATAATCTGCAGGTAAGATGTTTTCAAAATACTGTAGCTTTTAAATTACACTGCATCTGTAAATGAAAAAAAAAAGATTCTTTTCTTTATTATTATTTTTCTTCTGACTGAGAGACATAATCACAAAGTCGACTAAACAATACAATATATATTTCTAAAGCAGATATTTAAATGCACTTTTACTTTTGGCCTTTTTCAGTTCTTATAGAGTTCATTATGCTCAGTTAAAGCTGAAGAGGTTTCTACAAATGTCATTACTGAAGGTAGAGGAATTAGGCTACATCAGACTATAACTGGTCCCAGATTCAATCCCAGTAATAAATTGTCCTGCAGAAATCATGACTAATTGAGATTGGAAAAAAAGAAAATTGAGAAAATCACGAGACGTTTTTTACGAAGGAGACGAGAGCGAATAATCTGGCTACAACAAAGACTTCAGAGTCTGTCATTTTGGGCATTTTAATCACATTTTAAGTGTTTTTTTTATCAACACAAGCTCACATCCAAAAGCAGGGCTGAATTTCCTCAAGCTTTCTCCAAAAGGCATCCGGTCAAGATATCAGTCCACCCGTCAAAAGAGCATATCTGTCCTGTGTCGCTGAATGCCTCATTACACCGCAAACCTGCACAAAAGTGACACTTTTCTAGACAAAATTACTATAAACTGTCCCCAAAAGTTAACTAAATGTACTAAAATGTTTTGTGGATGTATACTTTTTATTCAACCACATATCTAAAGACATCTAAATAATGTCTTTATTATTTTTCTTCAAATTTAGAAGGCATTACGATTACAGATCTGAGTTATAATTATCCTAACTTATGTACACACAGATGTAATGTCCATACATGGTAAATTAATTCTTATCCATGTATTGTTTTTGTAAATTATTACTTGCATAAGCGACATAAACTGAACTTTAATATGTTCAACTATTGTTTTTAGGGTAAACATACGAGGGAAGATACGTCCAAAACCGTAGAAAAAACACTGCACTTTCTATTAGTATTGCTGGTATCTGGCTATATATATATATATATATATATATATATATATATATATATATATATATATATATATATATATATATATAGTCAGACACTTGCATGTGTCATTACATTATTAACATTGTACCAAAATCAAGCACAATTGGAGTTTTTTGACCTGCAAATGGAGTTTTTATCAGTTAAATATTTGCAAAATCCACAGACAGACATAAAAGCTGTCCAATAGTAATGATTTTATGAAAAAAAAAAAAAAGACAATATGGAGATACGAGGTTTTCCCCGACAGAGATGATATGCACTGCTCGATTCTCAACTCAACTGACTGGGATTCAACAACAAGCTGCAGGCTTTAATGTAATTGTTCTTTCATGAATTAGAAGAAAATCTAATTGTGTGTCATTTTTCATATATAAGCCGCACACCATCCAGTGCACTTGTAGAGCTCAAAGCATGTTTGCTTCACAAGCACCTAAATCTGTAACCTAAATCCCACGCATGTCTGCAAATACACCATGCACTCGTATGCAGATACACAACAATGCTTTTTTAAACATATTCACACTACTCCTACACTCAACGATGTTACTGAATGTTGTAGGATTGTTGAATCAAACATGCAAACTTTTTTCCTTGATGTTCAGGGTTGATTTGTTTTTTTGTTTTTTTGTGGCCATTATTTGAATGGATGAGTTGAGTTGTGAATGCAAAATGAATGAAAGGATAGATAGATAGTTATAGAGGGATTTTACAGATTAACCAGATCTCACATATTACAGACATTCATCTGTTTTTGTGTGTCTTAACTCACACCATGTTCATTTCTTCATGTGTAGTTTTTGTTATTTGCTGTCCACATTCATCACCTCCTGGTGATTTCCATTCAAGTTAAACTCTGGCAGGTCGAGATGTTTTCCCTGATCTAAATCTGAGGTAAATAACCAATTTTTGAAGCTGGATATTATAGGACCGTGTGAAAGTATTAATGGATAAATCATGCCATGTAGACATTGTGTATATTACATTTTAAAAAAAAATAGACTTTGTAGACACAGAAAAGTGAGGTAGTTAACATGAAATACTTTTGGGAAGTCTCGTAGTTTGGCATGCTATACCATCATTTTTTTATATATTAAATGTATTTACATATTATCTTAAAATCTTGGTAAAAGTCCATGGACTTTGGATGTCAATTGTCAGGTAAAGTAGGAGTTGCTTTGAAGTAGTAAGCATGGATTAATGGCACGGATATTAATGGTAATTAACTTAATCACAGAGTGGGCTGAGTATATCAATGTTCAAAGCTCTGCAAAATACAGGAAAATCACATTTTGAAAAGCTGTTGCTTTTGATGTTAGTCACAGTTTCACCCGTGCTTTGAGGAAATCAACCTTTGTATTGGTTTGACATTTGCATATGCTCCATTTTCCCATTGCAGTTCTTTCCAGAACCTTTAATAGTTAATGAAGAAGCCAGATTGAATCTGTAAAAAGCATGAAAATGGATACTTGGAAGAAAAGCAGGTTGAGGTAACCGACAACCTTTGCAGAAAAGTACATAGACGTTGTTTCATGATGTTCTAACAGCTCTGACGTGAATTGCCTCTTTAAATGAGACTAATTTCCAAGTTGCCTGGATGAATAAAGAACAATCAGTTTTTCGTCCATTTATAATTTGCAAGATATTGTTTTTCCTCATTTGTTTTTCTTGTTCTTTTCCTCAGAATCACTCAATGATCATGTTTAAATGATCATGTATAATGCTACATCGTCTCATCTTTCCACTTGTATCTTGTGCTTTTCATTACCTTTAACCTGTGGGATGAATCCACTAAACAATTGCAGCACTTAAGCGAGCAACATTTCAGCAGAAAAAGCTAAAATAGCACTGTCATGAGTATTTAAATTAGGTCATTGAAATTTTTCATAATTTGCATAATGTCGTAAATTGCCGTTAAAACAACTAAACCAGCGTGTGCGAATGAGTTCCTCTATCAGTTAGGCATCCTTCAATCTTAGTGAATTCCTCCTTCTGTGTCATGTCCACATTTCCATCATTCAATCACAAGCCATTTCTGGAGACATCTTGAGCCTCGTTTAAAGGGATTGAACATCCAGCAGGTGCTCGAGTCTGAATCAGTAAACCGAAATCAGAGGAAGCCACCATTCCTCATTAGATTGTCTTAGGAATTAAACGTTTTAAGGAGAGTTAACTTAAGAAAGTAACGATATGTACAGCTACTAAGACTGGTACAAAAACCAGACTGGTACAAAAAAAATGAAGTCCATTTGCACAGGAAAGTCATTTGAGCTTCTTTAATATGGTCAGGATGCATAAAAAGTGAGTGTCTTTAATGCCCCGTTTCCACTGAGCGGTACGGTACGGTACAGTTCGGTACGGTACGCAATTATTTGCGTTTCCACTGTCAAAAGTTGTGAATGGTACCAAAAAGCCGAACCGTACCGTACCACTTTTTGGGTACCCTTCCGTTGGGGTACCTAGCACAGTAGTACGGTACTAAAGGGTGGAGCTAGACCAGGGGTCTCCAACCTTTTTTCCTTTGAGAGCTACTTTTTAAAAACGAAAGTGGCCGAGAGCTACTCATGTAATACAATACTTAAATCTCTTAAATAATGTCTCATAACTCTCAGATTGGCAACTACCGGTAAAAGAGTTTTTGTACGCCGGTATGTCACCCTTAAATGTCGAGAGAAGAACTGATTTTTTTTTTATAGAAAATTGTACTTTGCATAATATACTGTAAAAACACACAATTATAGTTGATTTTATAGTGCATCATAACTAGAACTGAAATGGCATGAAAATTTCATTTCATGATTATATATCATAATGATCACGGTTATCTCAGAATCCTGTTCAAAAAGTAATAATACTACACAATAAAATCAATTCACCAAGTTTTATGTCGAAAACCAGCAAATAAAATTAGCATCAATATGCACTTTGTTTACATAAACATTAAAATAATAACATTAAAAATGATGGCCAGATTTTAAAGCAGTGTCTTGCAACATGCAATACTAACATGTACAAGTTCAAATAAAGTTGACAAAAAAGGTTTTATAAAAAGATAAACCTCACATATTTCAGCCTTTAAATCATTTTTATAAAAGAATGAGTCAAAGATAAATTACTGACATTTACATTAATGCACATTAGCTTATCTTTTATCATTAATAGTTAGGGTTGCCACCTGTTGTCCTTCTTTTTAATAACCTGTCCCGGGAAATTTATGCACTCTCCCGGGACACTGAATGTCCCGGTTTTCGAAAGCTACGTGAATATGTATGTTCAAACCGTGTTGCGCGCCGCGCGCACGGCAAATGAGAAACCTTGCGTGTGTGTGCTAGTGTGCGTGTCTCAAGAAGCGCGAGCCCCTAAAAGACTTGCATGCGCATGTAAGAAGCGTTGAGATTTAATCTCGCTGCGCCTAGAAAAAAATGAGCGCGTCGGTTCAATTTTGAATGTGCTTGCCGCGCGCCTACATTTGAAATAACGAACTTGAGCACACAAAAGATGCGATATGTCAACGGCCCCTTGGCGAGCAACCAACAATCAGGCCACGAGCTACCGGTAGCTCGCGAGCGACGTGTTGGAGACCCCTGAGCTAGACTCACTGCAGAACGTTGATTGGTTGACAGAGTATCGTCACTTGCGCGTGCTACAAGGGGAATGACAACATAAGAAGCGCCATTTTTTAATATACAGTTGGAATAAAATACTACGGTTATTCTTTCACGAAATCTAGTTTTAAGAGTTTTTCAGGCGAGAATGTAGTTGTTTAAAGCTCAAATCTGTGGTTTATTTATAATGATTTATGATAATTTGATCCATTCCCGGCGATCACCGGACGCTCGGCGATCATGTTCCCCGCCCGGAACAGCCTTTCCTCGGCTGGTCGTTCTGAGGTATGCCGCTGGCTCTGTAGCAGCTAGTGGTAATTCGTCTTGTGTAACGTTATATCTAAAGGGTAATCTTTGGTCTCGTGAATCGATAATTCGTTCCCTGGCCAATCGTTTTGGCTGAGGACTAAGTTAAGTTTCATATAATTTAGGCTATTTAACTTTTCCGTTGTAACGTTAACGTTAGACTAGCGCTGAATTTGTATTTTGACTGAATTGTTTGCTTTATATCTTATTGTACAGCTTCTTGTAACGTTACCTTCTACTTATAATGGCTATTATTAATAAAACTGAAATTTAACACAAAGAGATAGGTTTGAATTTTGTCATTATTTATTTTATTACAAGATTATCACTGTAATGTTGTTTATTGCAGCATTTGTACGAATGCATATTGTCTGGAATATGTTTAATATTTTTTGAAATTTAAACGAAAAGATGCAGGGTTGTGTTTTATATTTCGTTTTGTTATAAATAGGCTAACGTTATACATGCAGTGAATAATATAATCAGGTCTATACATTGCCGAACCACACTTGTGTGCCTATAATGTTTAAAATGTATTTAAATGAAAACGAAAAGAGGCAGAGTGGTGTTTTATAACATATTTCGTTTTATTGTTGCCTAAAATAACATGCAGAGAGAGCCGAGTGACGCTTTCAGAACGCGCTGTTCAATTTAGAGAATTACCGCACTCGCGTCCTCGGGACTCCTTCTGCTGAGAACTTTGCGTACTTGGTATTGAGAAATGCCTAATGTCGGCATCTTCTTGTGATAAACATGCCGAGAAGCAGGGACAAGTTCTGCTGTATGCCATCCATTTGTGTTTACTTTCTTGGTGTCGCTTTCTTCTTCGCGCGAAAATGACGTTGATCGCTTATTTCCAGCAAACGCCACGCCTATCAAGTAGGGTACTGTTGGCAGTGGAAACGCTAGCCGGATCATGGTTTACTGACCCGACCCGAACCGAACTGTACCGTACCGTACCGTACTGCTCAGTGGAAACGATAATACAGTGGGAGTCATTCTCGTTTTACAGTGCTTGTGTGCATGCTGATGATAGTGAGCATTTCTGCATTATGTTGAAACCTCTCTTTGTTCTAATCAGCATATTTTGACTGCATGGTTAAATGAAATTTTAATTGTGCATTAATTTCATCACTCCATAGACGTACAGTACAAGTGTGTATGTGCGTGTTAAAGGGCTGCATTTGAAGTCAGGTTCACTCGGTTGGAAAATGAGAGGTGACATGCTCCTCTGAACCTCAGATAGAAAGACTAGTCACATGACCCATGCCAACAACCAACTCAAATCTCAGATTAGATCATGCAAAACAAAGAATTTATAATAGCTTAAATCAATAACATTGATTCCTTAAATAAATGTGGGTTGTCCTTGAGTCAGCGTTTTTTTTTTTCTGACATAGTGTTCGACTATAATCTCTATTAATACTACTGATAATAAAGTGTGCCCTCAATTTAACATGAAAAGCTGCTAATATGATCTGGGATTTAGTCAGTATCTCCACTTTCAATGATGTAGTCACACTCTTACAAAGCGACAACTGCACTGAGACACATTAGTGGGGATGTGTTATCAACTAGATGATTCGAGGGTGTGTGTGCGTTGTGTGTTTGTGTCTGTGTTCACATGTAAGCTCCACCTCCTCTTCAAATCGTTCTGTGAAGCCGTTTGCATGAGGCTTGCATGACGAAAATGCAGTTTATCCGTATGTATGTGTCTAATGTCTAACTGTGCTCTGAATTCGCAGTAAACGAAGGAGGAATCAAACAGGCCTCGAACTCCTGTCCAGACCCGGGGGAACCAGAAAATGGCAAGCGCATTGGCAACGACTTTAGGTAATCACTCTTAGGTACTGTGTGTCCCAATGAAGACTTCACTGGAAGGTGACTGTTATTCCGGCATTCTCCACCAAGACTGTTAGCATTGGATGCTGATAATTATATTCTGATGGATCAATCGAGGGATTCTGAAGTTTCCTAACGGCCCCGATATACTTCAAACGAATTCGGAGAACAAACTTGTGTGATGTAATTTCGATCAAAATCAGGCCAAAACGAATTCAGGAGTTCAGAACAGCTTGCCAAAGCAAACTTTTTCCAGAAAAGTTCACTCTGGCTGGTAAACGGCTTCGAACTACCATTGATTATGTAATAGGGAGGTGTGTCTCTGAGGCTCCACCCTCTTTGACCGTGTCGTTTCTTCTCTAACCCGTCGCGGTCAAACGTCTACAAGTAAAATCACGAACACAATGAAGAGCCGCTTTAAATCACGACATAATTCTGATATAGACCCTGACACTGTTTTTTATGTTTAATACTCTAAAGGCCTGTTCACACCAGGACGAATTTCGCGCGTGTTATTCACCAACGTTTAACGCCTCGTGACTAAACAAAGGGCGCCAATGTGAGTGTTCACACCGACGCGTAAAACGCCACGCGTAAAAGCGTCGTTTTTTTAAAGTTTGACGCGCCGTGTCAAAAACTTTCCGACCAATGAGATTGGCGCTTTTGCTCACGTGTCTGGAGCTTCTGAAGTTACAGTAAAACACAACTTGGGGGCGCTCAAACACAAAACGGTCTTGCCGAGCACACATACGTAATGGCGAAGAAGATACACAGCGTCCGTCTACTACACTCTGCCGGGAAGAAATAAGACGAGGAAGATGCAAGGCCAGATGAATGTAGAGCTGCTGGTCTTGTTGGTGTCTTTATAAAGAGAAACCAACGAGAATAAAGAACTATATGACAAACGCGACAAACTTGCTCTCTTCTTCTGAGTGACAAGCGAGTGTCAGAAGCACTTTGTGGACCGGGGTATTTAGCGCCATCTAATGTCAGGGAATGAATTTGCATGTTGACTCGGCTCATCGTCAGCGAAAAACACTTGGGTGTGAACACAAAAAACGCGTTGAAAAACGTTGACGAATAACGTGAGCCGATATTCGTCCCGGTGTGTACAAGCCTTAAAGCTGCTTGTTTTAAAGCAATCTATTGTATATAGTTCTATATAAATGAACGTGACTTGACAGGAGTGCTGAATTGCAGAGCTAATGAAAATATATCCACATCGCTATGATCAGATGCTTTCTTAACTTGTTTTCTCAGCACTGTCATTTTCGTTAAATGTTTATCTTGTTATTGAAAGAAAAATGCGCAGCACATATTTACATCTTTATCTAAAAGGCGTCGGGATGTTCGCTTACATTATACCGTTGCTCACATATTTACATATTTATCTAAAAGGCGTCGGGATGTTCGCTTACATTATACCGTTGCTCACAAACTTCTTTATACCCCTAAGCAAAGTATGAAAAAAAACTTTGCGGTGGTGAGTATATCTGGGCCTTAATATTCGCCATCTTACATGGTAATTCATTACTGTTATATTTCTGCCGTGTTCATCTTGTTGCTTTGCATATTTTTTAAACATTGTAATGGCCTTAAGGTTATATACAGATAAGATAATTTCATCTCAAATCAATTTTTCATGTCCACATATTTATTTATTGGATGAGTAGTTGTGTAATAACTGGGATAATGCACAGTCAGCCCTTACATACACAATTTTCCAAGGAGAGAAGAAAACTGTATTATGGATACAGCGCTTCTACAGTGAGGCCTGTCATTAATATTGTAGCATCTGAATATCTTACAGTAGTGTCCTCTGTTTAGCACTCCCGGAGCATATAAATCATGTTCTCCAGTCCAGACCCTTGCAAGACTTTCCCAATGTCAAGCTAATACCAGCTCCGCAGGGAAGCTGACAAGATGTGAATGGAGACACTAATTAGGGCTAGCCGATTCAAATTGCGACACTGACGTTATTCCAGGTTTTTGTGAAACTTGGATTGCAGAAAACCCCAGCGAATGCTCCCGAAGCGTTTCATGTTTGGAAGCAGAGGTTTTTACGTGCAACAACTGTTTGTGGTTTCCTCAAATGAAAGTACATGTAAGGTCAGTGTCGGAGTTTGCCGAGTGGATTTGTTGAGATCTGTCCTACCCCAGATTGAAGGAAGCATTGAAGAAATGGAGAAAGCTTCAGTTTTATGGAGTATCAAGGCACACACTCGTATTGATTGCAAGGATAAGACGCTCTTTTGATATGGTTTTCATTTATTTATCCCACTCTTGTGCATGTTGCACTACTTTCCTCTCTAACTTTGCGTATGTATGTATGTGTGCTTGCATAGAGCTGAGAGTATACGGCATATTTCATTTGAAATGTAGTTTTTTTATCAAAAGATGCACAGTATTTTTTCTTGGCTGAATGACTGATATCGTGGTCCACAACATTATATATAACCCAACTTTAAGCTCTCACGGCCTTATTTTCATGTGCATCTTTCACCCTGATCATTGAGTCATGCTAATGGATTTGTGTTGGATCTGATTTGTTTGTCATTCTGTTCATATGGGTCCCCACAGCATTGGTTCGACAGCCCAGTTCACCTGTGATGAAGATCACGTTCTTCAGGGCTCCAAGAGCATCACGTGTCAGAGAGTGGCGGAGGTGTTCGCGGCATGGACTGATCACAGACCTGCCTGTAGAGGTGAGTCTGTCACTTACTAACCACACTGAACATCTGTATACGTTTCTGTTAAATTCAATAAGTCTAAATCAGATTAAAGTAATGGGTGTCTTCACACTTGGCAGGTTTGATTCTATTAAAATGAACTCGGGTGAACTCAAAGTTCTCCAGAGTAAAGGGGTCGTGACAGGGATATTTTATTACTTTAATGTGTTCCTTGAGGTTTTTGGACAAAAACAATTTATATATGCGGAAAAAGTATTATTTTCAGGCTTCAGCTGCTTTATGGCTCGTCAGTAAATGACCACTGTTCTGATTGGCTAACGTCATTGTGTGGGGGAAACGTATCAATGCCCACTCACTAATGTTTTTTAAACATTATCTATAAAAAAAAACTCACTTTAAAACAATGCGTTTTTATACATTGTTTCCTTACAGTTTGTGATGCAGCTGGTTTCAGAGTTCACTGTTGCCCTAAATAAGTTACCCAATAGTAGAAAAAAAGAAATTCAAAGTTTAATGAAGCAGAACTGGCAGAATTTTATTTTGTACTCGAATTCGCTCTTTACTTGAAATATTTGACTAAGCTAATACATACATTTAACTTAAAATGATCATGTAATCTTTAGTAGTGGAAGCTTGGCTAGAAACTAGTAAATTAGTATAGCAAAACATTAAACACTACTAAATCTACATCTTAACATTAATTCTGCACAAAATCCGTTATATACTACTTAATTTGATCATTTTATCTCCCTTTCGAGTGTCATGGCAAACATGCTGGGAAATAGAAATCCCAGCCAGCTTTCAGTTAAATTTAAGTTTGTCAAAATTAAAAGAAACAAGTTCATGAAACTCAAAACAATTAAACAATTCAGATTACTTAAAATCTATCAGTTGTGCAAACTCAAAAGAACAAAAAAGTTGTAAATACTCAAAAAAGTTAATTTGATTGAAATAATTTGTTTAATTTAAGTTTACCCTACTTAAACCAATTAATTATTTTGAGCGTTAGGGTTTACAGTGATCTTTCAATAAAAGTTTATTTGCGAATTTTTGTTTGCACTAGGCCTCATTTACGAAAAAATCTGCAGTCAAATGCTCCGAACAAACATATAATGTCATTAAATAATGCCAAGATGACATTAAAAATAAACCATACACTTGTTATTGACGCTTCTGAAGTCTGTACAGCGATGCAAACGATCAGTTTAAACAGGACTCATCTTTCTCTTCCATTTGTCCTGTTGTCAGCAGACTCACGTACGTCAGAAACTGAACATCTGTTTATTGTGTTCCATATCGGTTTGAAAAGAGGTTGAGTAAATGAGTTTTGGGTGAACTATCTCTTTAAGATTAACCCAGCACAGTCTTTATAGGTTGTCAAGCCTTCTCTTATTTCAGCATTATGAATTTGGGTCAGCCATCAAGAAGAGGCGTTTGGTCTGAATACTTAGTAGGATTAATTATAGCTAGAAGGTGTAGGTTAGAAGGAGTAATATTAATTAATTTCAGGAGTGTTTGCAGTTGTATGGTGACAAGCTTACTAATCAACTTTTTTTTTACACTGGATCTGATAGTATTGCCATGGCAACTACTAAAATTCAGAGCAGAATTTGCATGCCGGCAGTGACTTCTAGCTTTTCACAGCCCTAATGGCTTTAAGAGTCAGTCGGCTGCCCTGGGCAAACAAAAAGAGATTGGACTTTCTCCATCATACCGGAGGACACTTTAATCATACCTCAAAATGTAAGAGTCACACTTTAGAGATTATGGGATGTTTTGCTTTTTTATTTCTTATTTTAAACACTTGTCATTTAATTAAGCAAGCTAAACAGTCATTAACTAATTTAGCTATAGCATTAAGTTGATTCTCGTCTCTGTTTTTAGTGATCATTTAAAACAAGAGAATCGTGCTATCATTGTAGTCTGTCTGTTAGTTAGCAGCTTGCATGGCCTTTTAACAGCAGAAGTGACTAAAATCCCAGTCGCACAGGGGTGGGAACGTTGTAAAACTGTGGCGCTATTAGCACAAACGATGTGTTTTCATGCAGTGTGATTTACATAATTTCCTTTTATGAATATTATCATGTATTTGCCTGAATTGTTTTCATCAGTGGCTTTGTTGAGCTACAGAATTACTACGCATGTAAAATTATAATCATTTTAAACTACAACATTCATAAATGACTTTTATTGACATAATATTTGACTTTACGTTCCATGTCTTTAAATTAAAGCATAAACTGGATAATAAGGGCGATATTAAGTTGTCATGGTCGCTTTACTATGTCCCCCGCCTATGTATTTAATTATATTACTGTAGCTTTTTTTCCCCAGTGACTAATTGCTCTTAAAACACGTGGCATGGGTTTGTATTGTTCACTGTCACAGCTGTGGATAGCCGCTATAATGAAAGGGTTTGCATGTTCTTGTGGTGCCATTTTTCTTCAGTTTCAGAGCGGGTACATTAGGATTTGTGGCTCAGGCTATTGGCTCAAAATCTTGTGTCTGGAACAGAGAGTACCTATGAGCAAAAAGCTCTGCCAGAAAGCTCTACACTAGCCAAGCGACTGCCATTGATATGAAAGTGAATGCTAAAATACTCTGCAGGTATTACAGACCTCCTTCAGCAGAACCCAGACAGTGCGACACCAAGTGGCTAGCTAGCCAAATTACTGGTGCTAGAGCTTGTCTTAGCAGTTCATTTTTGTGCTTGTTTATTAGCGTAAAGAAAAAGACTGAATTTACTGGGCACAGGAGGCTCTTGCTAAGTCAATTGCTTGCCAATGATGTTTTGACTTTTGAAACGAGAAGGCAATTGGTCTTGATGTAGAAGGACGAGTAGCTTTAAAATAGGTGTTGTTTCCAAGATGGACTATTAATGCGTGTTTGGATCTTTTGTGGCTTTAAGGACCGCGAAATGCAGGAAAATAAAGGTGTGGAACCGTGTTCGAGGTTTAATGATGTAATTGATCATTCTGGGTGGCAATTGTTTTTGCTCAGCCTGTTCCAATGTCTTGGAGTCTCCTAATCTTTATGCTTGCCGCTGACTTGGCCCATTTTCCCTGTAGAGGTCGGCTTCAGTGTCAGGAAGTGTAAAACCGCAAATAGGGCTGAAAATACAAGGGATGCATAAAGGAGGATATTTTATTTGGGTGATATAGGTAGTTATCTTGATACTTTGAACTAAATGCTTATCCGAATGCCAAACCCCTGTTGGAAAGCACCGGCAATGTTCTTGATTAAATGATCTGATAATGTACGAATCGCAGCAGGCAGTCAGGCTAATGTACTTTTAAACCAAAGAGGAAGCAAAAGAAGGTCAAATTAATTTTGTAAAACTTTATACAACAGTTTATCCAGTCCTTGACTTTGCGGCATATAGGATTTAGGGCTGTAGCGATACACTAATCTCACGATACGATACGATACGATACACGATATTCAGCTCACGATACGATATATATCACGATATTCAGCCAACGATACGATTCAATACGATTCGATATAATGCGATACACTTACATCATTTTCTGAAAGATTTAAAGGGGACAGAGTGATTTTGGTGACATCTTGTGAGTGTTCCATTTACTTGGATTGAATTAATTGAACTGAAAACTAAAAACATCAATTACACAATATATGTCTCTGACTGGACATAGTCTACAGCTTGCATGCTGGACAAAATGAATTAAAGATGTGTTGAGAAAATTAGTTCCATTTATTGAAACAGTGCAAACTAGCTTGCAAGCCTTTGAAAAGTGAATAAAGTGCAGTATTGCAATTAACAATGGAGAGTTAAAAGGTGCAAATAAAGTTTTGAGAAAAAAGGTTTTATAAAAAGATAAACCTCACATATTTCAGCCTTTAAATAATTTTTATAAAAAGAATGAGTCAAAAAAGAGAAATTACAGACATTTACAATGCACATTAGCTTATCTTTTATTATTAATAGTAAAATTAGGTCCGATTTTCCCGTGGCGTCTGCCGTTGCTAAGCAACCATGACCTGCGCTCTCCACAACGACAAAGTTTTAGTAGCTAATGGATTTCCACCACCGAAAAACGCTTGCTATAGCTCTGCTACAAGATTTATCTACGGAGAAAAGAAAAACAACCGTAGTGTTTGGGTGCACCCCCATGCTTCATGTTGACCGAGCTTTTAATGTTGTTATGGAAAGGGTGAAGCTGATGGTTGGTTCATGAACTGCGGTCACGGTGCGCTTGTGCCATTCTGAAAAGTTGAGGTGTTTTCATCTCGCTGTGCCTGGAGAAAATGAGCGCGTTGCTTCAATTATGAGCGCGCTTGCCGCACGCCTACATTTGAAATAACGAACTTGAGCGCGCAAAAGACACGATATAAGTGAACGGCCCCTTGACGAGCAAAGTTAAACACGGGGGGTTTGAATGGGATGGGCTTTATATCTTACTCGCGGCTTAAAAATCGATACTTTCTTGGGGAAAAAAATATCGATTTATATCGCAGAATCGATAAAATCGCACACCCCTAATAGGATTCAACAGCGTGGTGTGGATTAAGACTCTTTCCGCAGGTTATATAGATATACCAGTAGGTGGCGACAAGTGGCTTTTCTTTATAAATGAATTGCTGAGACATTCATTCAACCCACTCGTTTATTAACAGCAGCAGAATTGTCTGCGTCAAAAATTGCATACTTTTTGAGTAGGTTATTTCGAATAATTAATTACTTTGCAGCTGTTTGAATGCGTATATGAATGAATACTACATGCGTAATGTTGTCATTGTTATGTCATAGATACACTAGATGTCGCCTTGGGATTCTAAGCATGCGCCAAAACCGCTGCCATCTTGGAACAGGCGTCTTGTCATAGGAAGTAGCTATGTAACGCTGCTATCTCCGCCATTCAAGGATGATGCCAGACTTTTATGCTGCGTATGGATGTTCACACGAACAAAATCTAAAAACCAGACAGCAAGGGATTACATTTCAGAAGATTGTGAAATTTTGTAAAAAAAAAAAAAAAACATTTCTCTGGACTGGAAAGAACCAAAAATAACTAGAAAATTGCATTCATGACTATTTATGGTGATTTTATTTCCGTTTGACCTTTTCCTACATTGACGCTGATGCATTAAAGAGGAGGGGCTCCTGTTCCATGATGCCGGCTCTATTGACGCATTCATTCCAATGAACTGCCGTAGCCAAGGCGTCATCTAGTGTATATATCTATTATGTGACCTACCAGCATCTCTGACATTAACAAATCCTCTCCCGTGGCCTCATGGGATAGTAAAGTGTCAATCTTTGTTGTACAAATAGACAGAGTAACTGCAATATTGTGTCTAAAATGTTAGTTAGCCAATATTAACGACTTAATTTTTACCAAAAAAAAGAGAATCGCTCAATGGCTTGTGTGGTATTGCTTAAATTCACCTTTCTATACAGCGTGTACAATGGAAATTCAGATATGAATCTGTATCCTTTGTTTTTCTTTCAATTTTACCTTTGGCTTCCCTTGTAAACAAATGTCAGTCTTGCGTTCTAGTCGTTGTTTTGTGAAGGTGGGATAAAAAGTGACAGGTTATCGTTGGCCAAGTAATGAATTGTTTGCTCATCCTGCCCTTTAATTTTATAGATAATTTCTCTGTGGCTGCTTTGCTACAGGCGAGAGAAGCGAGCCAAGGCCGTTCATTTAGCAGGCCGTAATTGAGCTGTCAGGGAAGGCACAAGCATGCGCAGATGTACGTCATCCTGAGAACTGATGTAGGTTTCTGGACCACTTCCCTGAGCTCTTAAATCGCCAGCTTGTCCATAAGTCGTTGTCGCCGGTGTGTAAGAACCGTCCAGCAACACTGAGACGCAGGGACAGGAATAACAGCTGGGATGGACAATCACCAAAATGACATTTTAAACCTTTTTTTCTTGAAAAAGAATTTCTTCATGCCTTAAAATAGCTTGAATGTAACTCTACACCCATTTAGTGTATGTGGTGCTATGCATATGCAAATGAGCCCCGCCTCCACTCACTCACACAGCTCAGAGATTGAGATTGTAGTTTGTGACGTCAGAAACACCAGCGATTTCAAACCGTGTTTTCGAGACTGTCTTTGGTTCACTGCCGTTTTAAGGGGAAAATACTCAGGAATAGTGTTGACATGAATTTGCACATGATTTGTCTTAAAGCTTATTAAAAACACCACATGGACATAAACTTGATTTTTACCACAGGGGGGCTTTACATCTTGTACATATTCAGTTAAAAACTAAAATCTCACAAGGTGGTCAAAATCGCTCAAATATTTGGCCTTGTTACATTTTACACATTTATTGTTAAACAACATTTTTTTGTAGATTAAAGTAGATGCAATTTATTTCATAGTAAAATAGACTAAAATGAACGCTACATAAATTAAATATTAAACAAAAACGTGCTCTCTGCTGTAAGAGAGAAAGAGTAAATATGTTGCAACAAATAACTTGTAGTCAGACACAAAAATCCTCCTGTGATGCTCAAGTAAGTCGCTAGATGTGTCAGATCTGAGTTAAGGAGTGCCTGCAGTTTTCTGGACAGCTGCCGTCGTCATCGGGGGTCCGTGTGTTCAGAGAACATGACCACCGACTGTGCAGACTTACCAAATCCACCATCCTCCTCAATCTATCCACTCCAGAACACACTCAGTATGGATGAGAAGTGTGTTTCTGCAGGTGTCCACTCCTCCATATTTATCTCACACCACCACACACACACACACACACACACACACACACACACACACACAAAACACACACACACACACACACACACACACACACGTGTGACGCTTGACTCTCAGCAGGTCTCTAACCTTTAGCTCTCGACTAAATCACTACATTCATGTCACTTGGGTGCCCGTTTGTTCCTGCAGCTACAGGCTGCACAAACTAATTGAGAAGATGCGAAATGAAATCATGCAGAAAATTGCCTAGATCCATATTATATATATATATATTATATATATTATACAGTATTTTGTTTTTGACACCCCAGGGGTATGCTGAGTTAATCATAAATTTCAGTTTATCCATTTAGTGGACCCGACTCCTGACAATCCTCCCACTCCCTTTCATTTTGGGGATTTTAAAAAGTATATAGTGATTAAACGGGTGAATTTGTTATTAAGCGAAATTAGAGGTAATTGTAAAGGCTTGCTGGAACAAACGTCTTAACATCGTTACCGTACTTTGTAACTGGTGGGTCGTGTTTTCTGAGAGGGGTTATTGACAGCAGGGGAAAACAATGTTAAATTCAATTAATACAATGAACCAAACTTAGCACAATTATGTCATGCTGTTGACAGCCATAGATTTTAACAGCAAACTATTAATATTATGCTGAAAAAATACATGCTGTTTGTTAAAAAAATTATTTAGTAGACAATTGTTTAGTCTAGGGAAAAAAGATCTAGGAAAAGATCTAGAAAAATCAAGGGAAAGGGTGGGGGGGGGGGTCATTATAATGTTATGCATTATTTTGTTTGTTTTTTAACCACATATTCTTTTTTAGTTGGGCAGAGAAAATATATGAGAGAATGTGACTCAGACTACATTAAATAAGAGATCACTTTCAGCAGAGATAAATATGATTTGTGCCAACCACAATGTTTTTAGTGCCGTGAATTACTGGCTGTCGAGAGCATAAAGTCATTGAGATTCAATTTTGTACGATGAACACCTTTGGTACTTGATGGACCACTCGTTGTCTAAAGTGAAATCTGAGTTTTTATGATTCAATGTCTAAAAAACACATTATTTTTCCCATAATCTCTATTGTTTCAGCTCCTCTCTATGAAGCCCCTCCTTCTGAAAAGCTCACTGTGCTCTGATTGGTCGGCTGGATCAGTGTGTTGTGATTGGTCAAGCGCTTTGAGTGTGTTTGGGAAATGTCCCGCCCCTTACCATAACCGCCAGTTTAACACACTAATAACTAACTCAACCAGGCCCCGCCCCTTTATTCTGCGCATTAATTATTTAAATGAGGAATATTGTGACGTGTTTGTTCCCGGAAGAAACTCAAGACTACAATGGAGGCATTTCAGGTAGTTCAGAAACAGTGACACTAGCTATGTTTCCATCCACACGTTTTTATCTGAATTAAGGGATATCGAATGAAAAATGCCTTATGGAAACAGTAAAATTCGATTGAATTTCATGAATATCGACTCAAATGAAATGCGTTCGGTCTCATCGGATGTTATCTTGATCGATAATACGGCTTATGCGATAAACACTGATGGAAACGTTATTGTGGCGTGATCCATTTTGTCTAGCAAAACTTTGTTCGCAAATGTTTGCTTAAATGTTGTGCAATTCAGTGCGAAAATGAATGGAAACACCTTAAAATGTCTCAAATCAATTCGATATACCAATTTGATCGCAAAACAGCATGTGACGTCATTACACACAGGTTTTTATTCGCTTTAATGCCGTTTGATTGAAACACACTTTCACCAGCTTTATTCACATGAGTTAGTTTACCGAACTTCAGATAATCCGATTGACAAGTGGATGGAAACTTGGCTACTGATAACGAGAATAACTCCAGCTGGAGGGATTTTGTGTTTCGTAACTTTGCAGAACTTTTTCATGCTCAAACAGCAACATTACACAATACAGAAAGTTGAAAATGTGAAAAAGCGCAATAGCAGCCCTTTAATAAACACAGACACAAACACACTGCCCTCTCACTGTTAGCACATAGGTTTATTGGTACAGTATAGGCTATTCCTCCCTTATGACTGTTGATTCACACGTACACCTCATCATTTCAAGCGAAAGTTTATTCCGGATGCCAGACTGGAGAGGGCTTGTCACAGGATACTTCTCTAATTAGGAGCCCCTTGACGAGAGCATGACTTTCACAGGGAAAAGTACGCTTTTGGGCCTGAAGGAGCCTCATGGTTCCCAGCGCTTGCCTGAGATAATGAGTTATTCATTTTCAAAAGCAATCAAGATGTCAGGAGCTGATAGTGAAACCTGCTGCCGTTGGAGATAATGCCTCCTTGTCTTTGCATCAAAGCCCTGTCACTTTGACATCAACCATGATAAATGCGCCAAAAATACAAGAGGCTGGATTTGAGAAGGCGTAAACCCGTAGTTGTCAATTTTTAAGATATGACTGTCACTGGCTTTGGGAGAGAAACACCAGAGCGTGTCTACTTAGCAAATTATAACTGACATTTCTATATTAAGATGACGAATCAGACCCAAGTGTGTTTGGCTAAGCCTGCTTCGAATTAACTCGTTTAGCCGGCATGAAGTTAGTCATCTGAGGATTTGATTGGATTGCTAATCGTTGACAAATTAAGACGGTCATGGATGACTGGTGGAGGCTTGTGGCTTATATTCCAATATGAGCCATGCAAATCCCGCAAAAACATTTCGAGTGCTAAGTGAAACTCAATCCCTCGAGATTGCAGGGTCGCAGTTTTTTTTTTTTCTCTCTTCTAATTATCAAATCAATAGTAGAAAACATTAAGTGGCGGCTGACCACTGCTCAAACCAATTAGCTGAGACTTTCACACGCTTCTGAAGGGAAAACGGCACATCCCTGATTGTTTTTCTCACTGTTTTCTCTCTTTACAGTGAAAACTTGTGGATCAAATCTTCAAGGTCCGTCGGGGACTTTCACCTCACCGAACTTCCCCATTCAGTACGAGAGCAACTCCCAGTGTGTGTGGATCATCACAGCCAGCAATCTAAACAAGGTAAGAGCAAAAACGCATGTTTGATAATGTCGTAATGCCTTTTATATTCTATAACATTTAGGTTGTACAAGATCAATGTTTTTTCATGATTCTGGAAAAATAACTGTTGTTTGGCTTTCTGGCCGTCCTTGGGTTGCGCACACAAAACTTCTCACACAGCGCACAACTACCAAATTTATTTCTTTTTCAGATCTTCTTACGCTTGGATATTTAAAGCAAGAATTTAAAAGCTCCTTGTTGGCAGAGGCTATTTACATTAACTCCACCCATTGACGTCTGGTTGGGCCAGACAAAATTACAGAAGTCGCTGGAACGTCAACATTAGCAATAGTGTTAGCAATAGGCTGAGGTGCTGGGCGGAAAGTTTTGATGCTAATCGACCCAGTTTAAATCTGCCTTTTGCCGAACTCGCTCTACAACCTTTTTCCATCACATATCAGATCAAAAAGGCATTTAATTTCAATAAAAATGAAAAACATATTCGAAAAGTGGAAATAAAGTATCTAACGTGTGTTTTATAATAAAGTGTTTATTGGTTAGGGGAAGGTGTAGGGAGGGCTTTATTGACCCAATAAGGCGCCATCCATTTAATAATTTTAATAAATATAATAATTTACACTCTGGTTATTATTATGTTATTATTGCATATTGTTAATATACAACAACACTTGGGTACAAATAGTATCTGCCACTACTTATAATTATAAATAGCATCTAACTACCATATACACTATTTTTACAGATTGTAAATAGAATCTATCCATATTTTCACTTAAGGTCCTTGCACACGGAGTCTGAAACTTTCGTATGCGTTTTTTCGTATGTCCCAAGCACCGTTCATGCTGTGGTCCTCAAGTTGGCATTAGTATTCTGCCGTGACTCTTCTCAGCGTCTTGTACAGGGTCTGTGGTGATGCTGTCGCTGTATCAGAGAGAGAGAGAGAGAGAGAGAGAGAGAGAGAGTGCATGGGCGTCTGATCATTCGACTGGCCTGTCTCTCCTGGCCTTCTGTGAGATTGCTCCTGACCTCCTCCCTTGTCCTTTTTTTGCAGGTTATTGTGGCCTTGCCCCTTACAAACACCTCCCTATCCATCCCTTCTTCCCCACAAAGCCCTTGCACGTTTATAGGGAACTGCATGATGGGCTTTGTTAGTTATGTGTGTATAAAGGTGAAGAGTGTCTGTTTTATTGCTCTTGTGGGTTTTATAGCCACACTTGAGTTTATTTCCAACATTTTTAGATGCAGCCCCACAAGAGCTACAATGTGTGAGTGTGTGTAGGGAGATAATCAGTGTGTAAATATGTGAGAGAGAAAGAGAGAGATGTTACTAGGGTGGAGGATTCAGTGAAGAACCGACAATGAAGGGATCGTGAGGAAATACGTCATTCTGATTCGTCTTAACGATCCTGCCTCCATTAATTATTCTTTTGAGTTTGAAAAATAAATATTTGAATAAATTTGTAGAATTGCGGATTATTGCAATAGTAAATATAAAGCAAAGAACACAAAATGAGACGCATGACGAAATTATCTTTCACTGCAACTCAGAAGAGTCGTGTTTTGATCTCTTGGTATATTTTTGATGTATTAAAATAACTTGTTAGAGTCATTCCCTCGAGAATCGCACTTTATGTTTTTGATTCTCTAAAACGGGCTGTTTCGTAAGAGTTATTAGCTATATTTTTTTGATTCACTTAAAAGAACCAGATCATATGAGTCATCCGCTCAAGAATCAGAATCCGCTGGCTACACTGTAGGTGTTTTTAAAGGAATCAAAGTTCATTGCTCTCACTTTTTTCTAAATGGTTCTCAATGGTTCTCTCACTTCAGCCATGTCTGTATTGTCATTGCAGGACCTTGCAATTGATTTCAGGTGATGTGACTCACTAACATTGCAATTCATCTTGAAATAGAAGATCTATTGAGTGCAACAAACAAAAACCCTGAAATATTTTTCCTAACCTGAAGTCAAGGTCTCTGAGATTGACTTTTTCTATGGTGGAATGATACACACAGGCAATAAATTAAAACGAACAAACCTTTTTCTCAGTTCAGAAATGTTTGGCCTTCTCCTCATCTGCCTACTCGTAGGTTTATAAAGAAGTTTTGTGCTTATCTAAGTACTTTTTAAAAGTAGAGGCCCGGATCATGCAAACACTCACTTACTTTGACTGTTCATTCATATTTTTTCCCAAACTTCTGCAGGCGATTCACCAGGTTTGAGTTGGAAAGCTGCATTACAACCCAACCTTCTCAGGACCATTTAAATGTTCAGAAGGCCGTGATGAAATCGTCTGGACGTTTTCCCATCATATGATGGATGGAGGGTAGCATGAAAGCCTTGTGGGCCATAAAGATGCTTTTTTTCTTTTCCTACTTTTTTCAGTTCGCATTGGACCACTTTAAAAGGTCTGGAACTCTGCCAGCTTGAATAGAGACGCTTGTGTTGTTTCCCCGCAGCCTTGGCTTTGGCGTGTTGTTTTCAATAAATCAAAGAGTTCGTAGAATCTTCTCTAAGAAAAAAAATAACTTTTTTCTTTACCCCCCACCCCCCTTTTTTATTTTTATTTTGTAATGGCCAAAACAATGAGTCAGTGGCAACTCACACTTTTTAGTATTTTTATTTTTTAATATTTCCACCATTATTGTGCAGGAAAGAACACAGTTCATTGAACACACCGTTGTGTAATTTGAGCATGTTGTCACACTACATGAGGAAACCTGCCGTTAAATAGCCTATTATAGGCTTTTTAGCCATTTTAAACAGTAAGATAAAATGAAACATAATTCATTAAACAGAAAAATAGGCCACATACAAATATATATTAAACTGTTGTTTTGCCAAACAGAAATACAAGGCTATAATTGCAGGAAATGACAATTGATGTTTTGAACATGTAAAATGGGGATGAGGACATTAGGCTGACCACCTGTGTGACGACTAGCCCCGGTTTCCCATGCTTTTTATTTAATTATGTGCTTTTTGAACCTCAGCCATTATAGTGCTAACCCTAATGTACTAGCCTCCGTTTTACATATTCAGAAAAGCAATTGCCATTTGTTGGAATTATAGTTTTGTACTAATTTTAAAACGTTTTTCAGAAAGCATGTGGCAAATCTACAGAAGAGAAATGCATTTGCAGCACAAATGTGCGTTATATATTTAAAGTCCCCATGAAATCAAAATTGACCATACTTACTTTGTTTGCCTAAATTGATCGTTTTGTGGTGAACAATTCATCCATGCAAGTCAATCCACACAAAAAAAATTTTTGGCTTCGTAATCTTTAATCAAATTCTGAAAATGCCCCTCCCCTCTGCACTGGAGGACCTTGCCCGATGACGTAGGCTTGACGGTTTAGGTGTCTGCTTAACATCCGTAATCACGCCCCTCCAACTGACATTAGACAGGCACACAGCGTGTGAAAGGAGAGATGGCGAGGAGGTGCATTTTTCTAGATCAGGTGCTAGTTGGAAAAAAAAGCCACGCTCACTATTTTGCCTCATTTAGTATTCCGTTTCTCTCGGAAATACGTCACAGCACTGGAGAAAAGTCGTTTGCAACTTCCGGTTCACGGGGACTTTAAATATACCAGAGTACACCCTGTTACAAGTGAGCAGTTGCTAATTGTCCTTTACAGCCTATTGCTCACTTATTTTTGGCAAACTATTTTAGGGTGGTAATTTATTTATATTGCACTCCGTTCTTTAACCTTGGCGAGAGTGACTTGAATTGTGTCAGGGCTTAATTCAATTTAGAGTCCATTGTGGCACTTTTGGATTGTGTGAATGTAGGAGACAATGTCAGTTTGGTTTCTTTTTGTTGTTTGCTTTTTGTTCAAATGGAGATAACGAAAATAATAAACGGATCACTGGTTTACCAAGGGATTTGTTAACTCCGCTTAGCTCGCCGTGCATATAGAATCAAGGCCGTTGCGTCAGGCGCACATTTGGCCTTATTCAAAAGCAGAACGAATTTCTGTGTAATTTGTTGATAAATACAGTACATGCATTGAATTCAAAGGGACAAATTATGAAGAAATGGTATTAATGTGCGATTCACACATAAATTGGTTGATGTTTCATGAATGAGGCCCAAATTGTGTTCATCCCCATTCACATTTACAGCTGTTGAGTTGCGTCCTCTGGTTTCAAAAGGAGACATCTGCGGTAAACACGGCTTTGTCCATTTGTGGATGGTTGTCTTTCAGAGTTCAGTTGTCCATCCTGAATGGAGCGTGACCTGATTTATCAAGCAGAAACTCAAATGCTGTCGCCCCATTGGTCTTTCGTTTTAGACTGATGCCCAGATTGGGCATTAACCTCAGAGGGAGCATCAAAGGTCAGATCCTGACAGGCAGAGAAACATATGCTCATGTTTAGTTCAAGTTGTCTTTTCTTTTTGTTTCTTGTCTTCCATTTGATTGATTTATTCATTTTTGTGGTAAAAAAAATCCTTTTATATTAGAGTAGAAGCAGCTAATATCAAATAATGATATTAGTATTGAGCAGGTTCTGACTAACTTAAACATATCTGAATGGCCATTGCATTCATGCGCTCAGCAAACATGTATGTGTTTGGCTACAATGCTCAACGCTGCAAAAAGAAACCTTTGACGCTCTTCACAGAGCGCTCTCTCACACACACACACACATATGGGAGGGTTTGACGTAGACGGCTCTCAGCAGGTCCCGGATTGTTCTCTGGCATCGTTACAATAACATAACATACTGTAACATAACACAGTCCCTCGAGAATAACGTGATTATGCAATCACATGATTTAATGCATAATCAGCCAAAGTCTGCATATTTATTATGCATTTTTTCAAATACACCGCACTTTCGCCACATAAATTGAAGATCTGAAATAAAACAAGATGAGAACTGAAATAGTCCAGCACTTTCTGTGATATAGTGCTTGCTTATCATAGGAAGTAATAAGAAATGACTCTTACATTAAGGTAGTAGTCTAGTGAGAACAGGGTCTTGGGGAATCACGTTTTTCTCTTTTTCATCAAACCGCAGTTTTTGCAAGTTCCTGCAATTTCATGGCATAAAATTGCATAAATATCCCGCATATTCCATCGTATTTTAAGAAAACGTGCCGCATAATCAAGGATTTTTGCCCTCAACAATCACAAAAAAAAACGTTTTCTGGAAGGACTGATAACATAACATAGCATAACATACTGTAACGTAACATAACGTAACATAACATAACATATATTACAATGATTTCGGAAGGATCATGTGACACTAAAGAATAGAGTGCTGGCTTTGTTTCACCTTTGTTTTCTTTTTTAATATATTTTAAAATAAAACGTATTCCTGTAATGGCTGATATTTTAATATTTTAATCAAATAAATGCATCTTTGGGGAAATCTTACCGACCACAAACTTTTGAACCGTGCAGTGGTAAAAAAGTAAATAATGTTTTTTTTGTGATGCGCCGAAGTGAAAATTCTGTATGCACTTGGCCGAAAAATTTACCCGAAAATGACTTTTTATATAAGTATTATTTCTCATTTTAATTATTTTTTTGTCATTTTATTAATATTTGACTTTTTAATTAAATTCAATAATGTTAAAAATCTGAATTAAAATAAATACAAGCCAATAAAATACAATAACCACACTTTTATTTAAAGTAACACCAAAATTGGACATAAAATATATTAAAATTATATTAAATATCATATTTTTTCTCTTTTGGAGCTAAACAGAAAATACCATTTTCGGTGCATCCCTAATATTTTTGGTTCAACATTCAAGTCTAAGCACAAAGAACGGATTTTAATGGATTCCAAACACACAAACATGTAACAATACCCACACACACACGGGTCTTCCTCAAGGTGAAAGCCGAAAACAACCTGCCAGGATGTCAAGCTCCCATAGTGCTGTTCGTAGTGTCATTTCCCCCGATTAAGTTCACAGAGATGGGATCTCTGGTTTCTCTAAGCCAGGATACTTCAACTGTCACACAATCCTGCTGGGATTTACTGCCAGTGCAGTCTCGTGTCTGCAGTCTCACCCAAGCATTTCACAGATGCAGTTTAAAAACAAGCCATCATATGACCGCTGCTCAGAAAATTACAAGGTTGGGTTGTAACTCTGAGTGTTATACTTCAAACTCTATTTGTTCAGGTCAATGCATGGCAGAACTGTCAAAAAAATAAAAATAAATATACCGTATATGAACGTACTTTAATCATACTGCTGTTGCTGCAATTTATTAAATGCAATAAGCCACTTGAGGTTATGTTAAAATGATTTTACATCTGTGTTTGTCATTCTTAAAAACACCCCTAAAATGTAAAATCAGTAAAACTGCAAATCACTGTCATCTGCTTATTGCTTTAGTTCAACACTCGGTTCTGTTTTTTTGTTTTGTTTGTTTTTTTTTGGGTCCTAAAAGCTTTTTATAAATATGAAGACTTTTTTATTACCATCATATTCACTTTCTTCTGTTCACTGAATTTCCAATCATGTCACTCAAATGAGACTATTTCAGTAGTTTTACCTGGAGCAGTATTTCAGTAATATCATGTCAGTTGTTCAGCACACGCGAGCTGTCACATCAAGACCATGTCAAACGGCAGAACCGATGAACAAGAGTCACAGTCTCAAAGTGACAGGTAATGCAGTTTGGTCAAATAAAAGACATTTGCAAGTAAATGTACTTCAAAATCAAAAACCATGAACTGAACTGACTTCTTTACTCCATTAGCCTGTATTAAAAGCAGCAAATGAAACATTGGCTGACCTATTCAGTGAAAATAATGGTTTTTGAATATTTACATGATCACAGGCGGTGACAACAGGGGCTTTAAAATCCCAGATTAAATTTCCAGTTTCTCTTCAAAACATCACAATGTGTGTGTGCTTTGGTTCTGGCTCCCTGAAGGACAGTAATACGCCATGAAGAATCATACATTTTCCTTTCATCGCTGATAGTGAGAAAAGCTATTAGTAAAAGTTTTAAAGCCCCTGATGTAAGAGTGTGGAAGGAATACATCCTGAAAACAAGCCTCTGGGAATCCCATTATTGACAAAGATAAAAGGCATGATTGAAAAGATTATAAACACTGTATAGGGTTGTCAAAAGTACAAGTACTTTGGTTCCAAGTCGATACTTATACTGTTAAAAAGTTATGTTATGTTATGTTCTCTTATGTTATGTTATGTCATGCTATGTTATGTTTCTAATATGCTGATTAAATCATTCTAATATGCTAATATTAAGTTGTTATGTATGTCCTGTCATGTTATGTTGCGTAATATATGGTTTGATCAAATTTAACAATTGGTCATGGGTCCAATTCCCAGAAAACATACAAACTGCATAGATGCTTACTGTTATATTATATTATATTATAATATTTTTAAATTTTTTTTTAATTGAATGCCCATTTTAGGGGGCTTTCACACTGGCAGTTTAGTTCGGAACGGGGCACGGTTCGCATGAAAAATCGCTAATGTGAGTGCTATCATGGGACCCGGGTGTACACTGGGGTACTGAACCCGAGACTACCTGGAGGAGGTGATCTGAGTTCGGTTGCTCCCGAACCGTGTCGAGGTTCGCATGAATGTGAAAGCAACACGGACTCGAGTGCACACATGTTCCTGCGCATGTGTTTTAGCTTATCGTGATGTATTGAGTTAAATAAAACACTTGTAAGGGATGATAGTGTTGATGATTTACCCTGGATACGAGCGAGAGTGAGCCTGCAGTGTATTCCTGCATTGCGCGTGGAATCAGGGCAACACATTTGGAAATCCACCGTCTCCTCAAAAGAGTCCGTTTGCAAGCAGCAAAGTCCACCTTATGTGACACACGACACGCACAGTAAACCTGTAGTGTTCACTCAACTGCGCATAATAGCAGCGAATTACTAAAAAAAACACAATTTTGACCCGCGCTCTGTTTTGTATAATGCGCCGTACACGTTTGCGATGACGTGATCTGCACGCAAACGCACCAGGGTTCGATAGAATCAAGTTGAGTGCGAAACCAGACCAACCAGGGGTGCGTTTCCCAAAACCATCGTTGCTAACCTGTTAGCAACTTGGATGGTTGGCAATGGGAAATTGCATTGCAACCATCAAAGTTGCTAACTTAGTTAGCAACGATGGTTTTGGGAAACGCACCCCAGACCGGTGGGCGCCGGGAACACACGCGCTCGGACCGCAGCAAAACGAGCCCAGTGTAAAAGCCCCCTTAGTGTGTATATGCATGTGTGCTTGTGTTGATGTCGGTTAGGTGTTTGTGAATGTCTGGGCTTCTTTCTTACACTTGTTTGAATTGCATCAGGTCAAACCAGATTCACTTTCCCAAAATTGATTCTGGTCTGAACACCCGTCACAATGCCGCATTCTCATTTTTAATGAAATAGACCTGTCTGTTTATCGGTAAAAGCATTTTCACTGGCCTCTCAGCTCCATTGTAAAGGCATAATTCTGCTCTATTACCTTATTTCTTTGCAATTCAATACTCAGCTCGGCACCTCACCCTCCAACAAAAGCATTAGCTTACGACTCCAATCGCCATGACAACCGCAGGTAGACCGAGCTAGCCCGAATACCCCGTGGGCCTGATCTGAGATCAGATTTACGGATTCTTTTAATATTACAAATCCAGAGAAGAGACCGGTCCAAGATCAGCCTCGATGACGTCTCATTCCCAACTGTTCAATCGGCGTCTCTGCCGTGCCAGAGCTGAATTTGTTATGTGTGACCTTTAGTGAGACAGGGACTCTGGAGTATTTTGTATTCAGTTACATGGAATAAACAACTGTATTATCAGTGCCGAGATGCCGTCTGAGCATCAATCATCACTCCTAAGGAGATCTCATACATCCATACCTGCTAAAGCCCATCGCCATGGCAACTAATTCCACCCAGCATCTCTAATGGGTTAATATAGAAAGTTCAGGCCTCTCCATAAAGGGCCTGTGGCTCTTTCCACACCTCTAATCCCTGTTTCCTGTCAAAGCCTCAACCTCCTTTCCAATTTCCAAAGTGGTCAATTTGAATAACCATTTGAACGTGAGAGTCAGTTCCCATCTGAGAGCCGTTTTCCCTATTTGTATATTAATACAAGACCGAATAATATGATTGTGCTTTCACTTCACTGCTCAGCCTCATATTGTTCACTAGCTGTTCAATCAATCAATCAATCATTTTTATTTATGACCAAGGTGCTTCACAGTTTAAATACAACAACATGACACTACTCACACAATAAAAGTACAACAATTAAACATTTATAATATACAGTATACGATCTATAGTGATATTAAAATTAAAATTACCAGGAAAATAACAGACTTAACTCGAAGGAAATGCCAAAGAAAAGAGATGTGTTTTAACAATGATTTAAAATGTCACTAGCATGTGGTCAAAATGTTATTTTGATTGTGTTGTGTGTGTGTGTGTGTGTGTGTGTGTGTGTGTGTGTGTGTGTGTGTGTGTGTGTGTGTGTGTGTGTGTGTGTGTGTGTGTGTGTGTGTGTGTGTGTAGTAGGGTATACAATTAAGAATCAGTCACTGCATGGTGGTGTGTGTGTGTGTGTGTGTGTGTGTGTGTGTGTGTGTGTGTGTGTGTGTGTGTGTGTGTGTGTGTGGTGTGGTGTGTGTGTGTGTGTGTGTGTGTGTGTGTGTGTTCGAGCAGTGTGGCGAAAATATCATCCTTAATATTGTGTCAGAAAACAAGATGACTAAAACACTCTTATTACTAAACTGAGCCAAATGATCCGGTTCAGTTCCCAAACTGCCTCAGTCACGTGGGGTTAATGTGCGCTTCGTCAGAATTTATTCGGTAAATGCGTTTCCTTTTCCCACTTTAACTTGTATACCTTTTTTTTTATTATTTGCAGTTTTCATCTCTCGTTTCTGATGCGATACTTTAAAATGTGCATAAAAACAAGCTGATGGAAACAGCTAATGTCAATAATTCCTGAGAGCATAGCCTATGATAATAATAACCTCGACTAGTTGTGTTATGATTACGTTCTTCTCTTGAGCACTATATAAAATAACGACTGGTGCTTTTATATATAAAAACACATTTGATGTAAAAACAAATGGATGGATGATGTTTGTTCAGAGCAAACTCAAGTACAAAGGTTTTCTGGGAACTTTTACTTTTATACTAATGGTGAAATTTCTTTATTCTCCACAAAATTCAGTGAAGCAAGTTTTGTCAGTCTTCTCTCTGTTTCAGTCAGCTGACAGGATTCAATTATGCAAGAGCCATAAAGTTTAATTCAGTTCATTTGACACATCACTAAGCATTATGCCTCATTTCTGCCGACAGGTGATTCAGATTAACTTTGAGGAGTTTGACCTAGAACTGGGCTATGACACACTGACCATCGGGGATGGAGGAGAAGTAGGAGACCCCAAAACCATCTTGCAAGTGTGAGTTTCTTATCCACAGTCTGTGACGGTATAAGATGATGCATAATTTACACAGGTAGGACATTGTGTTCCTGAATCAATATTCCTCTCAGCCAGTCTCAGTGCTCTGGGCAGTGCTTGCTTGATGGCAATGATATACAAAGAACTTAAATTAATTTTTAATATCCTACTAGTGAAAATAATCATGTTACGTCTTCAGAAACCAATCAAATGTTTGTTTAACTCCTTTGTCATATTGGTCTTAAAGGGATAGTTCACATAAAAATAAAAATTATGTTATTAATTTCTCACCCTCATGTCGTTCCAAACCCGTTCGTTCATCTTTAAAATGAAAATCTGATCTTTCGAAATTTCGAAATCTGAAATTTTGATCTTTTTGATGAAATCTTAGAGTTCTGTCCCTCCATTGACAGCTACGCAACTACCACTTTGATGCTTAAAAAAGATTGTAAAACTAAGCCAACAATTTTCCATTAAAAGAAATTATTGTAATATATTATACATTACTATAAATAATAGTGAAACTAACTCTTAGTTTTGACAACTTTATATATGTCACAGTGTCCTACTCCTAACCAGATGACATGCAATAAAAAATAGTCCTAATCAGCCATGATTTATATTTCTGCAACGTTGCGCTGGAATAACGACATGCAAAGTATGATAATGATAATCTAAGATGCTGATTATGTACTTTATGTAACGTTAAAAGCATCTAATGTGTGTTTTGTGTGACATTGCAGAGAGGCTCCGCCCACAAACTTCTGATTGGCTGTGATATTTGCTTGATTTTGTCAAGTCTCGTAGTCGTGTCACATCTGGTGTAGACAGACACATTTCTTGTTGCTGGAATCTTAAACGTATCGCACCTGGACAAGACGTGTTGTTATTCTAAAATATGCAAAATACAATAAAGAATGCGTAGGTGTGCTCACCTTTTGTCTGGTAGTGTACACTCAGTGCGATGTGCTTCTGATCTGTTTACTTGTGTCTCATCTCTCTCTTCTCCTCAGTCTGACAGGCAGCTTTGTTCCCGACCTCATTGTTAGCATGACCCATCAGATGTGGCTTCACCTCCAGTCTGATGAAAGCGTGGGATCTATAGGTTTCAAGATCAACTACAAAGGTACCTGAAAAGCTGTGCAAAAATGTATAGTCACTTTGGGAATGGTTGCCATAAATCATATTGCTCACCCTTTACGTCTGTCTGTGGGTTCTGCAAATATTTAAACAATGAAAAGTATTAAAAAGAGCGTGTGACTAAACCTCGTAACTCCATTGGATCCTCAAACTGTCAGTCAAACTTCATTACTCCACCCACAATAAAGCATAGCACACATTTTGGAGCGTCTCTGCTTGTTTGCAATGCGAGGGAGAATAAATAATTGCTTTTTTGAACAAGTAAAGCATTTTCTTTACACTAAAAACACATAAAGGCTGATGTTTTATGTATTTGAGGGGCGGAGAAGAGTGTTTTGTCTAGCATTTGTCATGAGTCACAGCCAATACTGTCTTATATAACCAGTGTGAAGAACTTAATCTTTTATAACATTACATTTTTGCTAAATGACAGAAAAAACTGAGCACTTGCATAGCTACAATAACCTGTAAATTGACGAAAACGTAATGAGATGCACTTTCTGCATCAGATGCGGCTGTTCTAATGACGGGAAAAACACACATGTCTGATATTTGCTGGTTTAAAAACAGCTTGATTTTGGTTAAATGATGATAATATAATGACACATGCAAGTTATCTGACCATGTATGAAGCCAGAATATCAACTTTGACAACACAGTGTTTAATAAAAAAAAAATTAAATACATCCATTTCCTGAAAAGTAGCGTTTTAGAAATGCAAGGTTTCCATCTGACAGCGACAATATAAGATTAAATAACTATTCATCGCAATTGTAAAGCAAAATGTTTGTGACTGCGGCATTCCTATTGTCAAGGTTAAATAGAGGAAATGTGGCAGAGTGATGAAAAAAAAAATACATTTGCAACTGCAAACAAACAGAAAGGGAAAGCAGGACAAACCAAAATTGTACAAACAACCTGTCTGGCATCAGCCCAGATTCAATCAAACATCCAACCTTGTTTTCTGCTGCGGTGAGAAAGTGTTTTTCACATCCACTGAAAAGAGTTTAGACATCAAAAGGCCAGGCATTATTTACCTGGACATGTCCACTAGTTCCTGCGCGAGTATTCAGCATACATGCTTAGTAGTCAGTGTGCATAAAAGTGAAGCAGTTCCCACAAATCACTTCTGTGGTCTCTGCTGAATGCACGGCAACTAACTTTCATCCCGAACACATGAGCTACATTCACTTGATAGAAGCAGCAATCCCTACAAAACCCATATCTTTGATTATCTCTCCTCCCTCAAGGTTTTGTAATAAATTAGTGTCGGGGTGATGAACAGCGTGCCATTCAGTATAATGAGAGAGATGACTGAGGTAGACAGAGAAAGAGACCGAGAGACCAAATGAATCCCCTTAAGTGCAAGACCACAGAGTTGAAAAAAAAACAGATTACTGTATGATATCCCTGGGAGAGACTGGCAAAATATTACAGATTGTATTAGATTTGTCTCTTTTCGTTTTTCTTCTCTGCACCTATTATAATTCATACTATATATGCCACACACAACCACAGTGGCTTTGTTTCTTAATTTTCAATTTCTAGGTAGATCTAATTGGAGCTGTCAATCATAAATACGTGATTGTCATACATGAGGGGATGAAAAAAATATATATTGCTTGGACATACATAAAGGATGAGTTTGATTGCATGTACAAAACCCAGACTTGAACCTCATTAAACACATATAGATATAGGATGAATTGTGAGAAATTTATTTTAAAAAAAAAATATTGTTACATATTCTTATATTGTCATTTAGAACAGTGGTTTTCAAAAGTGTCCTGGATATATGTCTCCCTCTTCTATCACACAGGGTGCGAATTACACAATTCATGGCCTTTAGGGGGTCATATATATATATATATATATATATATATATATATATATATATATATATATATATATATATATATATATATATTAGGGGTGGAACGGTACACATAAGTCACGGTTCGGTTCATACCTCGGTTCAGACGTCACGGTTCGGTACGATTTCGGTACAGTGGAGTGAAAAGCAAAACAAAAATGCAGAAGGCATTTTTATAAATGTCTTAAGCCTTGTATTTTTTAAATAAGTTTCATTAATAAAGGCATAGAACCAGTTTACTTGTAGTGCACTGACAGGAGTTTTATATAATTAGTTTATTTATTAAATTATTAAAAAGATGAAAAGACCTTGAGATATGTTTGGTAATTGTACCTGAATGAATTTAAAATTAATTTGCTCTTTCAGATCAATATATTTGTTTTCCTTCATTTTTAGTTAACCCTAACTTTATTCTCATCTGAATTATCAATAATTGATTTCCGTATAAAACAATACTACCTTTAAAAACTTTTGTTAACATTTGTAGGTTACAGTTTGACAAGAGTTTAGAGTGTGACAAAAGCACAATGTTGTGTTTTATTGCAAGTGTACACAAAAGTAAACAGTAAACACTTTGCAGTTTTAATGATGTCCTGTATGAAAAAATGACGGAGTATGTTTCCACTGTTGGATCGCGCACGAGAGATCTCTCTCGCACGCGCGCAAACACACACACACACACACACTGACTGTTCATCGCGCCTCTCTCGCACACGCGCGCGCAGACAGACACAATGTTCATCGCGTCTCTCTCTCTCTCTCTCTCTCTCTCTCTCTCTCTCTCTCTCTCTCTCTCTCTCTCTCTCGTTTTTGTACCGTGTATTCTACGTGCAAATTCGTGCACCGAACCGTGACGCCCGTACCGTTTCGGTTCGATACGAATACATGTACCGTTCCACCCCTAATATATATATATATATATATATATATATATATATATATATATATATATATTAGATATATATTTTTGCTAAATGACAGAAAAAAACTGAGCACTTACATAGCTACAATAAACTGTATAACCTGTAAGTTGATGAAAACGTAATGAGATGCACTTTCTGTGTGATGCACTTTCTTCTCTCTCTCTCTCTCCTCTCTCTCTCTCTCTCTCTCTCTCTCTCTCTCTCTCTCTCTCTCTCTCTCTCTCTCTCTCTCTCTTTCTTTCTATATATATTTGAGGGGGCAGTTTTTATAATTACCTTATTAAAATCTACTTAAAGGGGTCATGAACTGACTTTTTAAAATTGTTTATATTGTTGTCTGAGGTCAACTTATGACGTTCGCTTGGTTTTTACATTCAAAAACATCAAAATGAATAAGTAATTGGCTATTTTCTACCCTAGTTTTGAGCCTAGCTGAAAAACGCTCGGTTTTTATGGGCGTCTCACATTGAAGACTTGGCGGTAACGCCCACTGCTGTGAGTGGATAACAGTTTTGCATATTATGAGTTTCAACTGGGCAGTAACGATTAGACTGATACACATACACATAATTATTAGATATCAAACGATCTGTAACAATGCAATACTAGTCTATCAGATTATTATTACTTTTTAAATAAAAATTTTACTCACATAAGTGTGTTACACCATTCCTGTTGGATCCAATATAGAAGACACAGCAGCGTTTTTTAATCTTAATCGGTCTGCAAATCCAGTCTCGACCTGTGTCTTGTTTACAAAAAAATCCTCAGTGAAATGAAGCGAACAAACGGACCCACATCAGCTGGAACGTCATTAAAAATAAAGTTTAAGCATTCCTATTGGACTCCAGAGAAAGCTTATGCAGTGACTGTCTTCTTCCACAACCAGGCACTGCACAATATTTTGTTATAGCTCGATCCGGTTTGTCATCACGAGGTAGGCATCTATGTTATTTAAAGGGGTCATATAATGGTACTTGCACTTTTACAAGTTGATTGTACTGAAATGTGTGTTGGCAGTGCCTGTACACAGCCATCATATAATGATAAAAATCCATCCAGTGGTTTTGTTTTAATCTCCTTATATGTTTTCCCCTGCCTCAAATCAAGCCGTTCGATCCTGTGACGTCACAAGCTCGCACGCCCCTCCCACGACTGTTGATTGACAGCAGCGTTTCAACACAGACCCGCCCTCGCTCGTGAGTGAGATGTCAATCATAGTTTGTCATTGTTTACACTGGAGCAGAATGGCGGCCGTCTAAGCGATTGTGGTGTTCTGTTCTTGGGTGTAATAAGGAACACAGCAGTCATTTTAATGTTCCTAAATCCAAACCGCTGAAGACACAGTGGCTGAGTTTTGTTTATGAAGGAAATATTCACGACGAGCAACGTCAATGCGCTCATGTTTGCGCAAATCATTTCTCACCAGACTGCTTTATAAACGAGGCGAGGGTCAATATAAATCAGGTTTAGCTAAGAAGCTGCTATACTGAAAAAGGAATCGGTACCAACTATTCGTGTTCCTGCTGGACCTCCAGAAGAAGTGAGTGTAACGTTTTATTTATTAACCTTTATATGAATCTTTGCAAATCCCTTGCACGCTTCACGAATGTGGCTAATGTTTACACTCAGGGTGCATTATTACGGCATGTCTTCTATGTAACGTTACGACGTTCTCAATATAATTCATAATCCCACGTTTATAATGAAAAACGCGTTGCTGTTAACGTAACAGGAATAGACCTTATTCGATCTGCGTCATCAATGTTCGCGGCGGCCATTTTGTTGACATAGAAACCACGGCAACTGTCAGTCAGTCAATTGACAAGCGAGGCAGCGTCGGTATTATCCATGGTATTATCGCTGTATTTTTTTTAAAACAGCGGGATGGTGTGCTGTGTAATACACTGCTGTTCTAACAACAGCAATAAGAACCCCGGAGTTAATTTTTATGCGATACCGACTGTCAGAAAACGTGAAGGGAGTGAGACAGAGGAGTTGAGCCAGCGCAGGAGAGACTTGTGGCTAGCTAGGATAAACAGACTAATCTGCCAACTCCCTACAGCAATGTCTGCTCCTATCATTTTACCACAGGTAACGTTATTGGGGACATTTAATTTTGAATTTTACAATACTATTATAACATGTTCCTGTTATCTCTGTGAAGCTGCTTTGAAACAATTTGTATTGTAAAAAGCGCTAACTGTTATATAAATAAAGGTGACTTGACTATTGATAACGTTATATGCCTCATTGATACTAGGTAGGGAATTAGTGCTTGTGTGATACTGTGTTATTTTGTTACAACGATCGTAAAGGAGCCCTGCGAAGTGTAGCTAACGTTATGCGGATACTGTATGAACGTTAACGTTATAAATATCCGGTTAAAAGTTACGGCTGGCAATAAGGACGGATCTATACTTAAGGCTATTGGGTCTATTTGATATGGGTCCACACAAATCAAGCTTATCTTCTCTTGATACCGACGAGATGAAGCCATTAGGCTACTGCTCACCTCAACTCAAATCTGCGTGCGGCTATGGGCAGGACAGTTGTTATGTCAACAATATGGCCGCGGTTAGCTACTTCCGGTGTTTGCGAATAAGGTCTATATTAACAGGAATATCAATGCAGTTACAAAACTATAGATGTACTTAAAAGTTTTCTTAAAACATAAAACATTTTCGTACTGCACTAAACATAAACATACAGCAAATTCTTAGTTATCCTTCAACTACTGCTAGAATCATTACTGACATGACCTCATGTCAGTTTCAGTCACGAGTTGTACCTAACACTGAGATAATGTCACGCATCATTGACAAGCCTACATTTACAAAAAAAAAAAAGAAAAGTTTTTCAACATAAATCTGTCAACGAACTAACCTATAACTTACATTAGTAACGTTAAACACATAGCGTTTGTATCTCACAACTCTAACGTTACCCTGCCAGTACATACAAAAATAGATCAAAGTGACATTGTTAACCAACCATTCAGAAACGTCCTGTTCGAGCCTTATTGTCGAACTTCTTCGGGGCCGTCATCTTGTTTCGGGTCCGACTCTGGTTCAAACTGATACGGTTGCACAGATGCGTCCTCAGAGAGAATCCCGCTGCCATAATAAACCCTCAACTGTTGTTCCCTCCACGTGCGTTGTGTCAAAGCGCCCACAGAACAGAGGGGCGGAGTCAGCGAAGCTCATTATCATTTAAAGGCATATGCACTTAAACGGAGTGCTGAACACAGAGCTGTTTTTGAGCAGGTAAAATGAGTGTTTTCTTAAAAAACTAATGAGAATTTTTAATAAAAGTATATTACAAACTTTTCATTTAGACCCTAAAGATTCATATTAACTTGTACAAAAATGGCATTATATGACCCCTTTAACATTTGCTATGCGTGTAATGCGCGAATCGGTGGGCGGGGCTAAACCGGCCGTGTTGAAGCAGGCGTTGATCTTCTTCTGCGGGGGTGGTGTTTTATCCTCTTTGACGTCAGAGTTCCCCACTTTGAAAAACGGGTCATTTGCTGAGCCTGGTGTCAATAAAAGCATTTATTGGACTAACAAGGACGTTTTCAGTTCTGAAACTTACAGGATATTCTTATAATATGATGACCTCTTAGATGTCAAAAGCTCAAGTAAAATTTGATCTCTCAGTTCATCACCCCTTTAAATCTGCGTATCTGTGTTGTTCTAATACCTAAATTTAACCAGTTACTTTAATCTATTACAATTCTACAGACTGTTACTAATGACATTTTTTTTCAACCATCAATTAAAGACATTTTTACACTGCAAATGTGCAACTGAAGCTGCACCTGACATGGCATTTATGTTTATGTAAGAATCAAAAATACAAGAAGGTGTGCAGTTAGGGTGTTTGGGATGAAGCTGTTGCATAAGGTAAAAAACATATAAACATGAAGTCATTATAGAGGTGCTCTTGAAATTCAAATTATGATTATTAAGTCGACAAAAACATTTGGAGGGGAAAAAGCACATCATATTCTGGCTACAGACAAAATAAACTAAGAGCCATTAATGCATTTGTTTATTGCTTTTTACAGATTAGAAAAAAAGACTTAATAGGCTATTGGTTATTTCACTAGCATGAAAAACAAAACGGTTGTTCAAATTGGGAATATAGCTATTACATTAAGAAAGTGATCAAAGAACACCGAAGCGGCCCATGTATTCAGTCTAATGTGAGTTATACACTTTCGCAAAAACTCCCGATATAATATCTGAAACTGTCTATGCTGCATCTTTTCTGCATTTTGTTGTTTACGATGATAAGAGAGAATTCGCGAACAAATCTATTGTAAATGTAATGCCGAAATCTTCATATTACGGGTAGACTACTTTCTTTGACTCCACCAACATCTTATTTTGATGTTCTTCAGAGAGATCAAGCCTTCATTAGCTAATATCCATATGATACATCATGTGTGTATTATATCTGATATATAATATAAATCAAGAGCCCTTTGAGGCATCCATCCAGATAATGAACACATTAATGGTTCACAGAACTCATTCATTTAATGGACGACATATGGAGGTTTTCATCGTCCTGTAGTTCATTTACCTGTCAGGTCAAGCTTTCACACAAAAGCTTCACTTTAACATGATACAGACTTGATGACATATTTAAAATGATGATTTTTAGAGCCATGATTTAAATCTGTAATGGAGAGAATAGGCTAAGAATAGAGTTTTCTCCATAAGGAAATTGATTTTGAACGAGAACTTATAAATCTTTAAAGACAGCCCTACTGTGAGCTACGAGGCTGTAGTACTCGATAGTATTTCAGTCCCTCCAGAAAAATGTGATTATGCGATCGCATGATTCAATGCATAATCATCCAAAGTCTGCATATTTATGCGTGGGCATTTTTTCAAATACGCTGCACTTTCGCCGCATAAATTGCAGATTTCCACGCAAAATATGCGGGGCTTGCATGATTTCATAATCCCTGCATTTTCGTTCCAAAAAAGTCACATATATCTCAGCAGAAAGTTGAAAAATGTTGCGTTTGCTTCACACAAGAGCCGCCGTTTCCCTGTTGCCATGGGGACGTTATGAAGTGACGTAATTACGCGACATGTACATCATCAATTTATTTTTTATATTTTATTTATTCATTTTTACAGAAGTTGTTGCATATTCCTTTTGTAAAGCTACATAACTTGTTTGACTCATCAATGTTTTGTAAGTTTGAGTCATGTGTTTTTTAAGAAATAAAACAAGATGAGAACTTTCCAGCACTTTCTGTGATGTAATGTGCTTGCTTATCATAGGAAGTAATAAGAAATGACTCTTTACATTAAGAATCACTTTTTTTCTCTTTTTCATCAAAACAAATTTCATCGCATAAAATTGCATAAATATCCCTCATATTCCATCTCATTTTTTAAGAAAACATGCCGCATAATCAAGGATTTTTGCCCGGAATAATCACAAAAAAACTCCAAATTTTCCTGGAAGGAGTGATATTTGCTTCTGTTGGAGTTATCAGCCCGCATTATTTCAACTTAGTTTTAAAATAATTGTTTAACAGCACAATTTGTGGTAAAAAACTACATTCCCCAAAATTCCACCAATTCAAATTCACCAATGTTTCAAAAAACACATTTTATTTGTATTTTTATCAGATTTTCAAATACTTTTTTAACTTTACATTTTGCAATGTTCACCTCAAAGCTTATTGGCTTTGTTAATGACTTATAACACTTTAACAAAGTCTTTTTTGAAATCCCTATATAAGGATTGAATGGATAAAAAACCCCATCCAGAACCAACGCCGCTGAAAAAGAGGACGGGCACTGTTGCACTCGATAGGCAAAAACTGAAGACCAGTCCTTTCAAATGCATTCACATCAACCATGTCTTTTAAATTAGGCCACAGTAGAAATATAGTTTATCTCATCTAAAGGCCGATTCACACCACACTGACAGACGCTGATCAACGCGGACAATCACCAGATTACAGTATGTCACTTCTCAGACATCCCATGACCCAACAAGCGCAAATTCAGCATGTCCAATCGGTGAAAACCAGCGCCGACAGATGCCAACAGACAAACCCAGACCAAGTTTCTGTTGCCTTCTGTCGGTGCCGAGTGAATTGGCCTGAAGAGTGTACACTTAAAATACAAATGCAGTCCATTATGCTGACGTCTGTGATGAATGCGTATTCTACATGGGTCATTAATTGTGTTTATGTGGACTGAAGTTTGATGGCTAGTTTCACTTATTAGTAAACTACATCTGTCATTTTCTGTTGATGAATTTATATCCTTAATGTTTTACCTCTGAGCGTGCACTATGTCCTTAATTCTTGTAACAAACTTAATGACATAAAAACAAAACATTTACTTGATCACAAAGGTTAAAATTAACATGCAATACAAACCGGTTCCCTTATTCTGAACTCTTGCAGTCTCGTGGTCTCATTCTTATGTACCTCACATAGTCATATACCTCCACTGCTAACTTAAAGAGGACATATTATTCCCTTTTTCAAAGTCTTGATTTTGTTTTTGAGCTCTACTAGAGTAGGTTTTCATGCGTCAATGTTCAAAAAACACATTTTCACATATTCTCCATCTCTCAGTAACGCTCTGGGGTGCGTTTCCCGAAAGCATCGTTAGCCAACTATGGTCGCAAGTTGGTTGCAATTTCCATTGAACTCTATTGGAAACGACGGAACTTGCGACCATAGTTGGCTAACGATGCTTTCGGGAAACGCACCCCTGTTTAGTTCCTGTCTGTATGAAGCCCCTCCTTTTGAAAAGCTCACTGTGCTCTGATTGGTCGGCTAGACCAGTGTGTTGTGATTGGTTGAGCGCTTTGAGCGTGTTTGGGAAATGTCCCGCCCCTTACCATAACCACCAGTTTCAACACACTACTAACTAACTCAACCAGGCCCCGCCCCTTTATTCTGCGTATGTCTTGGGTGAGAATTATTTAAATGAGGACGTGTTCGTTCTCAGAAGAAAACTTAAGACAAATGAACCTTCGCAGGGAGTTTGATTGACAGGCGATCTAACCAATCATAATCCGCCATCCGCCGAATCCGCCATTTTTGTCTGACAAATAGTCAGGAAAGTTAGTAGATTAACGTTGGAGGATTTGAACTTGAAAAACGGAGAGAACTCCAGAAACAGTGTGCACTGAAATAGAGAATACCTCTCTTTTAAATGACTTTGTGCTTTGGAACTTTGCAGACCTTTTTTCATGCTCAAACATCAACATTACACACTAAAGAAAGCTGAACATTAATAAAATGTGCTCTTTAAAGACTGCAAGTTTGACTTTGTAATAACATTGAAGAAACAAAACTGCTATGGAAAGAAACTAGTGGTGAATTTGATTGTAGACTGAATGCCCTGCTACTGGCTATTACCGATTACAAGTGTTATTAAATGTCCTTTTTTAAACTTCTGTTTAAATAATTCAGAGAATAACAATCTACTCAAGTGAAGTCTCAAGTACCAGTGCTTATGCATTACTGACGTTGATTATTGAGCTCTTTGCTTGCTTTGGCACACAGTTTCCATCATATGGCTCATTAACATACCATAATGATTACATAACATAATCATTTTGTGTTCTCTCTAGCCAGAACTCTTCAACAACTATGTTGTGGCTTAAAACCATAATTTAATTGAATGCTTCAAAGAAATAAAATCAGAGATCCGCCTGGGAGTGTACTTGACTCGTGTGACTCGTTGCGCGTCTAAACTCCACATACAACTCGACTTTGTGATAATGAGCACTTTCTTGAGAGAGATAAAGTCAGCATTATTGAAATAAAACAAAATCCATGGGATACACAAAGGGAGAGATAAATTACTTGCCATTTTCCAATGAATAAGAAATGGTTTTTGAGATTACATTTATTTATAGGCCTTTATGTGAAGGCCAATTTAATGAGTCCTGCTATATGGTAAATGCTCAGAATGCTTTTTGATGTATTACATGCCAAAGTTCACTGATACTCTGTGATTCCCTGGCTATTTCAGGAAGAAAAACACAGGTCCTAAACTTCCCCTGAGTGGGCTGTGTGCTTGCTTACATATACAGAATCAACCTTTTGTATTTGATTTGATAGCTTGTTAACACAATTGATCTTCACAGCGAGGTCCTCAGGTTTACAAGAAACACCCATCACATTAAGCGGCGCGAGAGAAGCGTAGGGGTTCGCATCTGACACGCTGACCTTACGTCGAAGTCTAGTGCTGCCCAGAATTATTCACGCGCCATCAGCTCCTACAAACAATTTGTACTCTATTTTTTGCCTCATCATAAATACAAAGCAGTAAATATGGCCTAACCTTCCCCTGGCCACCCCACACGATTGACCAACGGAGTAAAGCATTGTGGTGGACAAAAAGAGACTGTCATGTCGGAAATTAATGCTATACATCAAGCATTGGCCAAAGACCTCCATTATACCTCAGGAGAAATCCCCCCTCCTACATTCTCAAACTTTGATTTGATTTTAAATGAAATTTAGGTGTTTTTTTCCCTCTCACCATACTTCCTTTGGCAAACCCTCAAGCATCCGTATTCGGAACAGAGTTCATAGTTCAACTGTGCTTGGCCGTGCAAAGTGTCTGGGAAGATGTATAGCCCATTTCAGGAGCCTGCCGCCCACTGAGTCGATTCTATGCAGATGGAAGGTCTTATCTGGGTATATTGACCCCCAGACTAGGCTCCTGTACTCACGGTGGGAGCGTGCTGCATGGCCGGCTCCACCATTAAAGGCTCCAGGTGTTGGAGCTTATCTGGGCTGAACAGAGACTTTTGGTGGCATTCTGTTCCGGTCAACTACTCTTGAGTGGAGAACATCTGATGAATTCAGTCCATCGTTGGACTTTTGCAGTTCAGTTTGGTGCCAGTTGTCTCACTTCCTCAGATTGGAGTCGTTTGCTTGAGGTCCGTAGATTTATCTTCCACTTTAATATGGAGAGGAAATGACATTTGCTTAACCAGCAAGACTTCATTGGGCCACCAGCTGCACCAGAAAGATCATGCTGTCTGATTAGCATTTTTACTGGTGAACAAAATGGCAGTCAGACCAGCCTGGTTAATGAAAATGAATACTGAAGCCACGGTTACGACTCGTCGACACCAAGGATGACAACTGTTACAATAAAGAGATAGCTTTAAAGGAATACTCCACCCAAAAATGAAACTTTTGTCATCATTTACTCACCCTCAAGTTGTTGCAAACCTGTATGAGTTTCTTTCTTCTGCTGAACACAAAGGAAGATATTTTGAAGAACGATTGGAACCAAACAGTTGTTTAGCACCATTGACTTCCATAGTAGAAAAAAAAAAATACAATGGAAGTCAATGGTGCCAAAGATCCAATCGTTCTTCAAAATATCTTGCTTTGTGTTCAGCAGAAGAAAGAAACTCATACAGGTTTGCAACAACTTGAGGGTGAGTAAATGATGACAGAATTTTCATTTTCGGTCGGAGTATCCCTTTAAAAGTCAATCTAAGTATACTAAAAGAATAGCAGATATAACTATAACGATAATGGCACAATGACGGGGTTAAAACAACATTCCTTATGTTCATTCATGTTTATTTGATGCTATAAATTAAGCTTTAACTGAGACTACAGCGATCTGTCAGACACATTAAAGAGCCACAAAACGGTATTTATTGTTTCAATTTCTTTAAAAAATGACACAATTTGAACCCCGTCATTGACATTGACTGCCAATCAGAATCCACCTGACTTTAAAGAGCTTGTGCATTTAAAGTGGCAGACGACAAAATAATAAACATAACATTATTGTTTGCTGTTATGGATGCTTAAATAATTATATTTATTTATCATTCTTAGTGTCTTAACCTTCTTTTAATTTTCTCTCTTTTCAGTTTACTTTAGTTTCCATTATATGATTGTCAGTTGTAGAGCTGCCAAAGTTAATGCACTAACTGGTTTAATTTACAAAGCAGAAAAATTGCTCTGTATAGTGGTATTTATGTTTAATAAATAAATATACAAATATATACAAGTCTGGTGTGTCCATGGTTGAAGGTTTTTTCAGCAAGGCATGAAGCAGTTTGTTAAGAAGAAAAGTTTCTTATTTATCAAACTGCAGCAGTGGAGAGAGGGAATGTGTTGTTTATTGATGGCTAATGTTTGCATCCTTTCTCTGTAGAAATCGACAAGGAGAGCTGTGGCGACCCAGGCACCCCTCTGTATGGGATGAGAGAAGGAGATGGCTTCTTGAATGGTAACGTGCTACGCTTTGAGTGCCAGTTTGGATTTGAGCTCATTGGAGATAAAACAATATCCTGTCAGAACAACAACCAGTGGTCTGCCAACATCCCCATCTGCATTTGTGAGTACTGTCAATGCCACTGTATGTTACGAACTGATCAATCATTTTGGAAATGTTCTTCCTGTCCTTGATTGTTGCTCTAACAACCGCGTTTATCAGAACGATTATGCTAAATTTAAAGGATAATTCCGGTATTTAGCACTTTGAGTCTATTTTCTAGTGTGTTTTGGATGAACTAGAGTGATGAACACAGAAATGTTGACGATGGGTCCTGTCTCGACTTTTTGACTCTTTTAGGATCGCCTCTGAGCGCTTCAGAGTGGCTGTCTATGGGCATGCACAAACATGTGCTTAAAACAACCCTTAACGTTCATTTTCAAAACTGTGCAACTCACCGAGTGGTTAGTGGTGTTCGTTGATGATTAAAAACAAGTAGCGTAGCGAAATACAGTTTTTGTCGTGTTTTATTGCACGAGTTATTGCAATGAGTCCTCCAACAGAAATCATGCGATTTTACATAATGCCAAATAAAGCACGACAAAAACTGTATTTCGCTACGCTACTTGTTTTGGAACATCAACGAACACCACTAACCACTCGGTGAGTTGCACAGTTTTGAAAACGAACGTTAAGGGTTGTTTTAAGCACATGTTTGTGCATGCCCATAGACAGCCACTCTGAAGCGCTCAGAGGCGATTCTAAAAGAGTCAAAAAGTCGAGACAGGACCCATCGTCAAAATGTGTCCACCACTCTAGCTCATCCAAAACAAACTAGAAAATAGACTCAAAGTGCTAAATACCGGAATTATCCTTTAAAGAAGTGCTTTTTTTATTCTTTCCTCAAATCTGTTCTATTTCAAGCAGCACCATCTTGAATTTAAATGTGTATTTCTTTTATGTTAAAACACCTTTTCCCTCTCTAAGGTGCTATTAAAATAACACATTAAACAAAGGGGTGGGACTACCTGTTAGCTGACCAGTGGCACATATGGAAACCAGTTTGAAAACAGTCATTGTTTTTGACACCAGAGGCACAGAAATCACACACGTGTAATCGTTAAAGATTTTCAGCCAAATGTTCATGTTCCATTAGAGTTTTCATGGATTTTATTAACTTTCCTGTCTTTGCCTTTTCTTCAAAATGAATACAGAAATCTCTGAGGCAACTAAAATAATTGGCTTATATACAGTATACAGCCAACCGGGAGCCTTCCTCAGCTGCAGTGACATCTGCTAGATTTTGATTCTTCACCTCTAGGCTCTTTGCTTAAAAAAAAAAAAGAATGCATCGCTGAAATTTCTCCACGTCTAATTTGACGATTGAACAGATCAGGTCTATTTATAGCCTTTTGTCTCATAAATGCCGTTTGTCAGATTGTAATCAACAGCAGAGTGACAGTCTCCATATGGCATATGAAACACATACGCATGGTTAAGTGCTGTATTATTACACTGATGTATGATGCGGCATGTTTTCACATGTTGCCGGGTGCATTATGGGAAAAAAAAACATAACACATGAACATAGCTATACATTAATCTTTAGTTTAAATTAAAAGCTATTCTACTCTATTCTTTCTTTCAGTTCCCTGTCTTTCAAACTTCACTGCTCCCATGGGCACAGTTCTTTCTCCGGATTACCCAGAGGGCTATGGGAACAACCTTAACTGTGTGTGGCTGATCCTATCAGAGCCCGGCAGCCGTATCCACCTGGCCTTCAATGACTTTGACCTGGAGGCTCCATACGACATCCTGACCGTGAAGGATGGAGAGATGCTGGACTCGTCTGTGCTGGGTCGTTTCACTGGGGCCGAGGTGCCGTCACACCTCACCAGCAACAGCCACATTCTCCGGCTGGAGTTCCAGGCTGACCACTCCATGTCCGGCAGAGGGTTCAACATCACCTACACCAGTGCGTGCTCCTCCTTAACGGCTTTCTAATCTGCATTATGTCTGCATGGAGCATTTGTTAAGCATAAATGAAGCATGAATTCTGCAACGCAATGTTGCTTCTGCAACGCATTTTAAGCATGTGTTGTGTTTTAAAGTTTACTGATAGCATTAACAGCTTTTTCTCAACAGGTAATAATATAATCTTATATATGAATAATTTGTTTTTACATTTAGAATTTAGCATATTTTTGATAACAACCTTTATATTCAGTTAGTTGTATTTAAAAAAAATCTCATTTGTTTAATCTAAATAGCTAAAATATGAATTTGTTATTTGGTCAAAATATTTTAGACTAATAATAATACTTAGTCCAAAAGTTATTTTTTTGTCTTTTTTTCATATATAGTATCCTTTATATTGAGTTAATATTATATTTAGTTTTATATTTATGCATTCAATATTATATTTCAAAAATATCCTGTAAATGTTATGTTGTGTGTGTGTGTGTGTGTGTGTGTGTGTGTGTGTGTGTGTGTGTGTGTGTGTGTGTGTGTGTGTGTGTGTGTGTGTGTGGTGTGTGTGTGTGTGTGTGTGTGTGTGTGTGTGGTGTGGACATGTGTATTACACTGGTATTACAACGTATGGGTGGTTTATGAGGACATTTCAAAAGACCTCAATCAAATGGCTTAAAAAACATAAAAAACAATGTTTTATTAAACATTTTAAAATGCAGCATGTCTCCTGTGATGGGTAGGTTTAGGACAGGGGCAGTGTAGGGGGACAGAATATATAGTTTGTACGGTATAAAAACCATTACGCCTATGGAGAGTCCTCATAATGCTGTTGCACCAACGTGTGTGTGTGTGTGTGTGTGTGTGTGTGTGTGTGTGTGTGTGTGTGTGTGTGTGTGTGTGTGTGTGGTGTGTGTGTATATATATATCATAAGCAGTGTTTTTAAAAAATCTATATTAACATGCATTTCAATCAGTATTAGTGATCATTTTGTTGACGAAATTAACACTTAATGAGAGCAAGAAAAAATGTTCTGTAAAATATAAATTGATTGCATTTTTGCTGAAAACTACAAACTAAAAGTTCTCTGTTTACAGCAACTTCCCAGTCGTGTCAAATGCTTATCCTATTCTTTGTCTTTCAGTCAGATCTCCCTTCCGCCCCTCATTAGCACATACATGACTTTAATTTACACAATGACTTCTTGATGGTCTTCTTTAAAGGAGATCTGAAATGTCACGATAATCCATCAAAGTCCTCAGAGTGGACATCAGTTTGCATGCATATTAGGAGCGCTACAGTAGTCGTTAATGCTGAACGTTAATATCGAGATCTTTAACAGACTGACACCTAACTGTTGTCTCTGAAGAGCTGTCAGGGCCGTAATGGAGCACCTTTCAATCTGTATTCATTCTGACAAACGTCATGTCCTTCTTTTAGGCCTTTCCTGTCACTAGACATCCATCAGACACTGAGGGTGTTGTGGAGACAGCCACTTTCTCGGCCAATCGCCTTGGGCCTCCTTATATGCTTCATAGAGTTATGATAAAAACAGCTGAAAGGTCAATAACACTAAAACTGATAAACAGAGCCTGGAGTGGTAACCTGTCCTACAAAGTACCACAAATCCTCATTCTGTTGAGTGGAGGCTAAATTGAAGAGCACCGCTTGAGATGGAGTGTTTTCAAACTTCACACTTCTTAAGAACATTGTTTTAAACTCCCAAAGTTATAGAAAATATAAAATTGTTAGTGGCATAAATGGCGAAAGCCTGTTCTTGACACCATATTACTATCTTATGTCATTCAATCTTCCAGCATTTGGCCATAATGAGTGTCCGGATCCAGGAGTGCCCCTGAACGCCAGACGTTTCGGTGACAGTTTCCAGCTGGGCAGCTCCATCTCCATCATCTGCGAGGACGGCTTCATTAAGACCCAGGGAGCAGAAACCATCACTTGTGATCTGAACGGTGGCAAGGTGATGTGGAGCGGTCCTATCCCAAAGTGTGAAGGTATTTATTAGGGCAGAAGTGGACTGGAGTCCTGAACAAGTGCACAGTTGTGCCTCGTTTTCTATGTGACTCTAAATTGAATAGACAGTCACCTGTGGGTCACAGAGACGAGGGTTAATAGGCCATGTAAACCGGAGGGCATGTGGTGGTGAGCAGCCTGTCATCTGTCATTAAAATCCTTGTCAATCCCTTGTATTTCGCTCAGCGTGTTTCTAATTACACTGTAACTCTACTCATATGCTCAGAGGAATAGAGTGACAGACTAAAGGTGTCGCTCACTAGCCACTGCAACACCTTACTGGAGGTTTTGGGGGATTGTTAATTGGTAAATTGGGGTATATTGGACAGCCAACTGGTCTTTATTATTTAGAAGTTCTGCGGTTTTCATTAAAGATACATATGGAAGCTTGTTTCAGCCACAGAATGAAAAATAAAAAGTTAATTGCGTCTTTTTATCTCACAATTCTGACTTTTTTTCTGAGGTGTAACAATATATCGTGTCACAATATATCGTAATACAAAAATGCAACAATATGTATCGTGGATAGTTCACCCAAAATAAAAATAACTGTGCTTGAAAAAAAATCAAGTTTACAGAGTTTTAGTGTCAGTATACTATGTATAATGTTGAATGTAATGTATAATATTGCAATGAGGTAATATTTGTGGGTCCTCCTGATAATGCCAAATGTCTGATGTTACCAGTAAAAAGTGGCCTAACGTTACATTATTTTAAATATATCTAGTCAGTGACAGAGTGCAAGAATATTCATCTATTTTCAGCTTCAGAATCATGAATATTATTATCTGGTGTCTCTATTGTCCTGTACGTGCTTTGGGTTTCCAGCAACAAGTCCAAGAATATTCATTTACACACACACAAAGTAGCATAAAATTTAGTGTTTTAATCAACAGTAAATTTTTTGCTAACCTTTTACCATATGTTTTCGAGTATCGCAATAATATCGTATCGTGAGTTCAGTATCGTGATATGTATCGAATCGTGACACCCCTACTTTTTTCTCAGAATTGCATGTTTATATCTCGCAATTTGGGCTTTATAACACGCAATGTAAACTTGATAAAAATCATCTTTCAAAATGTTTTATTCTGTGGCAGAAACAAGCTTCCATAGATACATGTGATCATGCATAACATTTTTTTTTTTTTTTAAACAGTGAGGTTGTAAAGGGCAAGGTGGCTTTATGTGCGTGAACAGAAATGCTTCTCTGTTAACCCCTGGTCTTTCTACAGCTCCCTGCGGAGGACACTTCTCAGCTCCTAGTGGAGTTATTCTCTCTCCTGGGTGGCCCGGTTACTACAAAGACTCACTCAACTGTGAGTGGGTCATAGAGGCTGAACCGGGACGCTCCATCAAAATCACATTTGAGAAGTATGCTTTTTTTATTTGAATAGATAATAGTTGCTTTGGTGCATTCAGATTCAGTGAAAATTCTGAGGAAAATGTCATTTTATTTAGAAAGGAAGCACTAAATTGATCAAAAGTGACCATGACATTTACAAGCTTACAAAAATGTTCTATTTAAAATAAATGCTGTTCTTTTTAACTTTCTATTCATCAAAGAATCCTGATTTTTTTTTATCATGGTTTCCACAGAAAAAAAAAATATTTTCAACATTGATAATTTTTTTCCTTATCAGCAAATCATCATTTTAGAATGATTTCTGAAGGATCATGTGACACTGAAGACTGGAGTAATGATGCTGAAAATTGACGGAAATAAATTACATTTAAAAAAATATTCACATTGAAAACATTTATTATAATAATATTTCACAATATTACTGTTTCTACTCTATTTTTTCTCAAATTATTGCAACCTTGCTGAGCAGATTAGACTTCTTTCAAAAACATAAATAGACATTCTCACCCCAAACTTTTAAACAGTAATCTACAAAAATGTACAGTTGTATCGTTGTCTGCAAAGACATTTAATTATTCTCTATTTCTCCAACCAGATTTCAGACAGAGTTGAATTGCGATTTGCTGGAGCTTCACGATGGACCCAATCTTCTCTCTCCTCTGATTGGCTCGTTCAACGGCACCCAGGTGCCTCAGTTCCTATTCAGCACCGCCAACCACCTGTACATGCTTTTCACCACTGATAACAGTCGCTCAAACAGTGGCTTCAAGATCCTATATGAAAGTAAGTGAACAGTAATCTTTCCACAGTTTCAGAACATGCTATTTGGAAGTTAAAAGTGAAGTATGAAGTTTCTGCGACACACAAAAACAAACCATATATTCAAACAGCCTTGCAAACGTCCCTTTTGCACGGCAGTCCTCAGGACTCACAAACGCAACTCATACGGGTGCTTGTGAAGGCACGATGTCTCAACAGATAAGGCCATTGCACACTGAGTCCGCAAATTTTCGTATGCGTTTTTTCGTATTCGTGATTCGGTGGCTCTGAATTGTCAAAACACCATTCAAACTGCTTGCTACAGATGCGAAAAATGCATAACCCAATCCGTTTTTTTTTTTTATGACGGACGAAAGTTTCGGAGGCAGTGTGCAAGTGTGATTGACATAACGTGAGGTTGTATTTATTTTTTTAACGTAAATTTCGGACTTTGACTATGCAATGGCCTTTAGAAAGTGGGCGACTTTCAATATAATGTCCAACATATAAGGAATACTTTTAGCTGTGTTGCTATGTTTCAAAAGTAATTGAGTAGGCGATACTCTTTCTAGAGCAAAGCATGAATTTCACCAAACTGTTTGAGGCAAATCAAAGTCAAAATTATAAACTGCTACATTTTTCTTTCTGAACGGTGTATGATGATGATATATAGAAGCTTCCACTGAAGCGCGTTTCATCGCAATGCCTCATTCGCTTTGAAGACTGGTTTAATCTTTTTTAAGGTCTAAACACAAGCAAATTTTGTCTTGCATTCCTGTACCCGAAGCTGAGTATCTTTTTCCATGTAACGTGTCAGTCATGGCCACGCCCCCAAACTCACACTATTGGTTGAGCTGGAAAGAGATTGACAGATCTGAGCGAACTGCTCTCAATATTTTGATGGTGCCTGGGCGGCTCAATGCTTACACGTTTGAGGGAGATAAACCCATACTAATAGCAGTCAATGAACAATAATTTTGGTTAAGAGAATGTATTTTAACATAAAGTGCCCTATTTTAACGATCTGAAATGCAACTTTGTAACTTTGTGGGCGGGTCTTGGGCGCTGTTGCTATTTTACCGGCGGGATAAATGACTCTTGCGCCCGACGCAAGTTTAAAAGGGGTTGGTCTGAAAAAGCTTCATTATTCATAGGTGTGGTTTGGGCGTAACGTGAAATAAACCAATAAGAGCGTATTCCAACATACCATTTAAGAGCAGGTGCGCATGTTGCATGGCGGATTGTTATTATTATGGCGGATTTACCAGGCGCGCGCCAGGAGCGTTCACAGCCGAGGAGACCGATTATTTTTTTCATGGTTCTTGACGGACAAACTAATTTGTCAGATGTCCTTATATACATATGTGTCTTGCCACTATTGGGCAAACAGGTCTGATCCGTCATTACTACAATTAGCCTGAAAATGTGTAAGCTAGATTTAGGCCTACATTTTTTACATCTTCATGGACACCACAATGATTTCCCTCATGTGTTAATATTTTTCCTTGTTATAATGCATGATTTGCAAAAAATAAAAATTGCTGCATCTGTGTTGATGAGAGAATCAAAGTGTGTGCGGGTTGTGCACGCTACATTATGGCCAAGCATGCGTGCTTAAAATAGCATTATGAACAACGCGCAGCGCGCCACTGACTTTAGACTATGTTTTTTTGGTCAGTGGCGGAATTGTTTTCTGGAACTGCAAAATAGCACTAGGGAATGTTTGTGCCGAAACACGCCTCCTTTTTGCGCCGACCCGCCCAGGGAGCGCAAGTTCATTTCCTAGTTTACCAACGTGCGTCTGTGGAGGGAAAAAAACGCTTTGCGCGGGTGCAAAATAGGAATGATACATGCGTCAGTGTTCAATGTCATTTGCGCCGGGTGCAAGATAGGGCCCAAAAACTCTTACATACTTCACTTTTAACACCTTGCTATTATAGAGCACCATTATAGTTGCTCTGTATGAAGGTTAACTAAATGGCGCTGTTTTGTAAACTTCATATGCCTGACTATTCCTAGGCGTAACAATAGATGCCTACTCCTGCCTGGATCCAGGGATTCCAGTCAACGGTCTTCGTTACGGTCAGGACTTCTCCATCGGCTCCACCGTGTCTTTCGGCTGTGACTCAGGCTATCGCCTCAGCCATGAAGAGCCATTGGTTTGTGAAAAGAACCACTGGTGGAGCCACCCACTACCCACATGTGACGGTTCGTCTCCTGAGATATTTGTAGTAAAAAAAAAAAAGCACTGAGAATCCATTGTGGCTTTACCTAACAATGAAACTGTTTGGTAAAAGAAAAAAGGTGACATGTCAATTTACATCTTGAATAAAAGAGGTTCAGAGTCGGTGACAAAGAGGGTTTAATAGACCGTATTACTAAAGCAGGACAGTGCTAAACTGCAGGCTTGTGCTGGCAATGAAACCTCCACTGAACGCTGGATGAAAGACGTTACCTATGTCTTGCCCTGTCACAGCTTCTTAGGCCGCTTGTCCTTCGGCTATTTGATTACATTCTTTCGCTTTCCTTTCTCTAAGGCAGCTAAACTGAAACAATGTGATTCAATGCAAGGCCATTAGCCCGTCGCTGAGGAGGACTCTGAGAGGCAATTTGCTGTGAAGGCTGCTTTAGCTGATAGGAACTGATGCGCTCACCAGATTAGACATCCAGAGGCACTTTTTACTGCACAGTCATCTCACTTCCATGGGATCTAAATGCAGCTTACATTAGAGGCATGCACCTGCCTACACTGAGACTGTACATGCTTCCTCCACTGAGCACCAGGGTTTAAGAAAGAAGTGCATGGACATTGATCCAAGTAGAGCATGTAGAGTCTGAGGTGAGGAAGAGTTTCTGACCATGCAATAAGAGTGTATTTTTGTTATGGATGGATAGAACTCTGCAAGGCATGAACACTATACATTGAATAGAGTTGCATCCCAAAAAAAAAGAGGGGGTGTTGACTCCCTATCTCCCAGGTCCGATTTTAAAACGTTTTTTGTTTTTTGTTTTTTGTTTTTCCACTCAAATTAGAAGGAACTGAATTTGTACTATAGTAGAAAAGTGGTCTTTCCAATTGTGGTCTCAGATGGATTGTAATGGATACAGATACACTCCTGTTCAAACATTTAGGTTAGATTTCTTTATGTTTTTGAAAGAGTCTCGTGCTCATCAAGGCTGCATTATTTGATCAAAAATACAGTTAAAAACATTATATTGTGAAATATTCTTACAATTATTACAAAGTAACTGTTTTCTATAGTAATATATTTTAAAGTGTAATTTATTCCTGTGATCAAAGCTGAATTTTTAGCATCATTACTCCAGACTTCAGTGTCACATGATCCTTCAGAAATTATTTTAATATGATTTGTGTAATGTCTGGTCGGGCAAAAGAAGAGGAGATTGTGAGGTGGATATGAAAGCAGCTATATAGCTTCATTTACTAACAAAATCAAAGAAGATAATGCAAATAATAGGAGTCGCAGGAGAAAACAAACACAGCTTTGGCATAAAGATAATACTGGACAATGAGAAGAATTAATCTGAGAGTTTAAATACACAGGGGAACACAAACTGAACAAGAAACAGGTGCACAAAGCAATCCGTAACCATGACAACAAAAAAGGAAATTTTAGTTTCTCTCATACTGACCCTAAACTCTTGAACGGTAGTGTATGCAAGTGCTCAGGAGTTTCAGTCACCAGATGTTATTTTGACATGTCAGCTGATAAGCCAACTATACGAGCTGATGGAAGAAAGAAATCCTTATGGTACATTTGCATCTATTGAATTTAAGTGAAAGGTCTGTTTAAGTAAGTGCTTCACTCCCTCTGCCCTATAGCACTCTGTGGCGGTGATGTGCGAGGACCGGGAGGCACAATCCTTTCCCCTGGATACCCTGAGGTCTATCCCAGCTCCCTGAACTGCACCTGGACTGTGGAGGTCAGCCATGGCAAAGGTAAAACGCTACTGATAGGCTATATCTTACCTACACTTATATAGACATGTATTTGAATATGCCAGATACTGCAGACTATTATACAGTATGAACTGACGATAGGGTGAAAAGCGAGCTCTGAGAGTCCATCACATATTCTGTCATGAATACAGATTTCGGTACTTGTCCATGCCCTACTCTCACATATCATTATCCAACCTTTGAGTTCAGAATAATGAAAGTTCCTCTGAATTTTAATTTCCCATGGCTGCTAATGCATATCAGTTTTTGAAGGCCATTATGTTTAGTGGACAGATCAGTTAGGACTAAAAATACACTTTTCTCTTTCTGACAAAAAAGGGTCAGTATCAGAATTGTCTTTGTTCTTGAGTACGTGACCTCAGTCAAGGGCTGTTGCTTAAATTCACAGGGCCTGAGAAAAAGTTTTAATGAATGGGCCTCCATTCTCACGAGTAAGCTATACCCTTAGTGGGACCCCCTTTCCTTGTATAATGAGCTTGACCCCAAATGCTTCATCATTCCTTTTACTCTTCTCTCTTTTTGTCCGTTTTCTTCCTACTCCAATCTCCACCGGACAGTCAGAAGTTGAGCAGAAACTTGAACCTTGCTTCATTTGTGCATTGGTTTTGTTTCCCCAATAGGTGTTCAGTTCACCTTTAACACCTTCCACCTGGAGGATCATCATGACTATCTGCTGATCACTGAGAACAGGAGTTTTGTTCAGCCACTCGCCCGCCTCACAGGCGCAGAACTGCCCTCGCCCATCAACGCAGGACTCTATGGCAACTTCAAGGCCCAGCTCCGCTTCATATCTGACTTCTCCATCTCCTACGAAGGTTTCAACATCACATTTTCAGGTGAGGAGCGTCCTGGAGAACAGAGACGCTGGGACAGTAGTTGAGTCCTTGTGTTGTATACCCTGTGACAGTATCGAGTTATTGTGATTGTGCTTCAAGCTGTGTTATTTTAGTTTTATTATTATTTTGAACCGTGGCAGCTCTAGTTTTTGGTTTTATTTTTATCTCGGGGGAGCTTTATTCTTGCTTTATTCTTCTGAATAAAATAAATTTTCGTACCTGAGCATGCCCCATTAAAACCATTGTTTATAGGTACATTAAAACATTTATTAAACCTTGTTTTATTTTTTAGGTTTTCAATACTTTTTTATGTTTAATGAAAGTAACACTGAGAGTCAAAACCAGGAAAATCATTAGGAAATTCTTGGGGGGGCCTAGCGCCACCACTGATTTTGAATCAGCTTTTATTTTTATATTTTATATTTATATTTTATGTTAATTTTAGTTAAATTTCTCTAAATGTTATGTGCTTTTGTCATTTTATTCGTTTATGTTGCTATTTAGGTTTAATTTAGTTTTAATTTTTATTTCTAGTGCATCATTTTAAAATTTGGTTTATTGCCAAGGCAACATTTCTAATTATCGTATTATTTAAACTAATATTTATATTTTATTTTATTTCAGCTTTATTTCAATGAACATAAATGTTTTTAATAGTTTTAGTTACCGATAATAACCCTGGCGTCAAGTATTTTATTTATTCTTCTGAATAAAATACATTTTCATTATTACATCATCTTATACTTTGTCCGAATATTATGAACTGAAACGTATTTTAAAAATAGAGCTATAATCAGAATATAACAAGAAAAGAAAAAAATAACACTTTAATTTAAGGTGATGTAGTTACTACATGTACTTACTTTAGAAATAACAGTAAATAATGCATAATTACAACTAACCCTGAACAAAACCCTAACCGTAAGTCTATAATAAGTACATGTATGTAATTAATTTTACTCACTACTTATTTGAGTAAGTACAATGAAACTACGTCACCTTAAAATAAAGTGTAACAAAAAAACAAAACAATTGACATGTTTTTGTAATTTCAAGCTTATTATGTTTACTCCTAATACATATTGCATAAAATTATGTGTAAATTTCATATTCTTTCAAATTCTATTTCTCTCACTTTTATGAAGTTACTTCACTTAATCTGAATAATCTGAATCTGTTTCTCTCAGAATACAACCTGGAGCCATGTGAGGATCCAGGAATGCCTGATTTCGGCCGGCGTAATGGTTACAGCTTCGGTATCGGAGATACTCTCTCGTTCTCTTGTAATATGGGCTACCGGCTGGAGGGAGCGCCAGAAATCATTTGCCTGGGAGGGGGTCGGCGCATGTGGAGCGCACCTCTGCCAAGGTGTGTTGGTACGTGGTCAGCTGTTTTCATTCATTTAAACTTTTATTCTCTTGATTCACTACCAAATGGCACTCCACATGGACATATTCTGATTCTAGAGAAAGATTATGCTGACGTTTTCACTTTGCCTGTCAGCCTGATGATGAACCTGCTTTTACAGAGGATAAATCAGAGGGGTTCAAACAATGAGTGCTTTAAAGAGACAGTTCACCTAAAAATGAGAAGCCTGTCGTTATTTACTCAACCTCGCATCGATTTAAACTTGTATGTTCTTTCCTGGAAAACAAGATGAATTTTTGAAGAATATACTGGCCATTCTTTTCAATATAATGCAAGTAAAGTCCAAACACCGTGTCCTGACCAGACGTGACACGACGCCACAACATGCAATAAAAGGCATATTTTCCAAGTTAAAGGGTTAGTTCACACCAAAATGAAAATTCTGTCAGTAATTACTCTCCCTCATGTTGTTCCAACCCCGTAAGACTTTCGTTCATCTTCAGAACACAAATTTAGATATTTGTGATTAAATCTGAGAGCTGGATCACTCCTCCATAGGCTTCTAAGGGATTGAAACTTGCCAGCCCAGAAACTTTATTAAAGAAATCGTTAAAATAGTCCAAGTGACTACATGGCTCAATCTTAAGTTTATGAAGCGACGAGAATACTTTTTGTGTGCAAAAAAACAAAAAAAAATAACGACTTTATTCAAATATTCATTTCTTTCTCTCTTGGCCTCGAGATTATTCACGTAGTATAATTGCGTAGTGCTTCTGTGTTGTACGTCACACGTAGGCTCACTATTGGCCGATGCTGGTCATGTGTGTAATGCGTGTGACGTTCAACCAGAAGCTCTACGCTATTATACTACGTGAACAATCTCGAGGCCAAGAAGAAGGAAATGAATATTTGAATAAAGGCATTATTTTTGTTAATTCTTTGATTGACATGAAATGATGACATGAGTTTTCATCAGTTTACTCCAATATGGACACGGTCACTTTCTTAGCTTGGTTCGAAGGCGAGCCTGATTATGATAGAATAATTGGTTCCTGCTGTTTCTCTGGAAACACAAAGAGTCAGCGTGTTACCGTGCAGAGGGGTTATGTTTCCATTTTGGTTCCCAGAGCTAATAAACTCCAGGACAGAAGCGTTATTTCCACGCCAAACTTCCTTCACAGTTGCTTTCACAATTCAGCTTGGCTGGCTATAGTGCCGAGAGCATTTGAAGTGATTTAGTAGCACTATTGTCATGTTTCAGTGTTTCTTGATTGTATCTCTCAGTGTATCTTGCTCACCGTTGTCAGTAAGTGACTCCTCGGCAATAAAGCATTCATCAGACGTAGACGGAGTGGGCTGAAGCGGCATCAATTGTAAGTTAGCCGTGCATGTCACAAGACAGGGGCATAAACAAAATAGCAATTATAATAATGGAGAACTTTTGCTAGTGTCGCTTCACTTTTCTCTGGTCATGAGGGGTCACCGGCCATTTTTCACATTAATTGAAAAAAATAATAACTGCATTTATCATGGCTGTTTGTCTTCAGATTTATTTATTTATTTATATTGTCCCCACAATATTCTCCTTAGGTAAAATGAATCAGTTCTGGAAATCAAGGATCACATCGGAACAAGGTTGTCGGATTTAAGTATGTGTGACATTGCCAGCCGCCTACACAAACAAATCTGGAATGGTGGTTTGCACAATTGCAATAGTTTTTTAAGCTCATTTGCACGCGTCACATTGTCACATCGGTTAGGACTGTCACGATATCATATTTTAACTAGGTGATTATAGTGGCCAAAAGGATTCACAATAACAATGTTTAAAAATATATATATATAGTTATCCAGGGCTTAACATTAACTTTTTTTGCTCAATAGCCACTGTAACTAGCCCTAACCCTAACTTTAACACTCAGCATTTTAACAGGCCACAATTTTGACATCACTAGTCAAGTCCCCTTCATTTATAAAGTGCTTTTAACAGTATGGATTGTTTCAAAGCAGCTTTATAGTGATAATAGAAATTACCGTAACAGATTGTTTATGCTTTACCACAGCTTTAAGATAAAGTTATTGTCCAGCTAAAGTTAGTTTTGATTGATTCACTTCCGTTGTGAAGATCATTAGTTATTATCTTAGGGGCGGCTAACACGACACCGTTCTAACAGAAGAACCCTTAACACGCTCCGGCCTCTCATCCGCATAAAACAGTGTCTGGTGTCTCGAGAACACACTCCTTGAAATAGGTTTGAAGGTGTAAAAGATTATCCGTTATCTCTGCGCAAACCCGAGAAAACTCAAACGGCGCGCACATGCGCATCACGTGTTCAGTCGATAGGTACGCGCGTTTGCATATATATGTGCGCAGGCGTCAAACAAACCTCAACAAACTACTTGTCTGGCTTTAATTTATAATACAACATTTTTTGTTGTGTCTGCATAGCAACGCGAACAGGAATTATCCCGACAACGTTTTATCAGGACAGAGGTAAAGGGAATGAGGCCTTCACAGGGAGAGACTAGTGACACTTCAGGGATGCGATGTCGTCGTGTCCAGGCTCAGGTCCTTCATCAGATCCGTATTCGACCTGGATCCGGCGGACGTCGTTAAAGAGAGAGACTAATTTTAGACGCCATCCTTCTTATGATGTAACATGTACATCAGGATTTATGGGAAGTGTTCCCGTTTCCAGCTTATCTAACCTATGCAGCCTAACTGTAATGATCTTGTCTCCCGAGCGCTTTTTTCATCCTGACCAGTGGTGGTCGCTCTCCTTGAGCTCTTCATATCATGCTCCCTCCAGGACTGTGGATGGCGCTATCATGAACGCTAGACCCTCCACTCCTGAAGGATGCGCCATTACCCCTAACCCTGTTCTAAATCCTTCAAATCAATCCTGATTTCCCAAACCTGCTTTTGACCCTTTATAAGTCTGTTTGTTCCCTGCAACTGTGTTCAGTCTTGGGCCGTTTATCCCGTGTATCCTGCGGCTTGTCTTTGAGTTAAGTGAATCTTTTGTTGATTATTTTGGACCCTCGTGTCTGTTTTTGTTTTCAGTGGGTTTTTTTTTTGGAAGCTTGGCTCTCCTAGTTTATTTGTATTTTGTATCTTTTATTTCTCTTGTAAAGATTACCTTTATTTTTGAAGCCTCTAGTCTCCTGGCTCTTTTGATCTTCTGCTATTGGGTTTAAGTATTGGGGAGTTAACTCAGTGAGTAACCACTCACACTTAGAGCACCAGAGACCCGGGTTCAATCCGCACCAAGGGCAACTTCTTCCACTAACATTGAATTATAGAAGTCTATAATGTGTTATGTGTATGCTAAGCCAAGGAGATGTGTTTTTAGTCTAGATTTGAACTGTGTTTGCTTCCCGGACACTGTTAGGAAGATTGTTCCAAAGTTTTGGTGCTAAACATGGAAAAGGATACCATGGGGAAAAACTGCCATATAGATATTTTTATTATCATCTCATAATTTGCCTAATAAACTTGCTGTCACTTTAAGGCCTGACGCACGGATCCATTAAACTGTTACATGTGTGATTCATGAGAGAGCGAGAAAGCACAGCTGGTATTATTTCTATTCTGTATCTATTCACCTTTAGATACTAGATACTAGATATCTATTCTGCAGAAAATTGTCCTGGGTGCCGTACAAGCTGGAACGCCACAGGTTACTGGTTTCAGAGATTGTAACAGAGCGACCGCAGTGACTGTAACACCTCGAGGAGCTGAAGGTGTTTTTAGTTTTGGATTAAACCCATTCCTTCCACTTGAGGGGAGGTAGACAGAGGCAGTTTATTCATCAAAATCACTTGACAGTAACACAGGCCTCAGCTTTCCCTCCTATCCATCACAACTATCGATTTTACATTGCAAAAGATAAAATTTTCATTTTTATATAAAAAAGAAAAATGAGCTTTCTAGGAAACAATTTGGGCCAAGGGGTTAGAATAAGCAAGTGTGTTAGACATGACATAGGCCCAGTCCTAATTCGCCTAATTATACTACGACCTAAAAGTATGTACTCTTTTTGTGAAGAAAAAGTATATACTTTTGAGTGTGTAGCAAAAGAGTAGGCCAGCTTTGGGACATACTATCACGTCATCTTTAACAGACAGATCTGTCACGTAAACTGTCCTGTCAATCATCTTGTCACAGTTAAAATCCTCCATTCAATCTAATTTCATTTCCTAGCGTTTCGGTAAGAAATGTAGAAGCACGTTAATCTTCCAGTCGTGGGTCTTTCATGCGGAGACTCTCCTCATGTGTTTGCAATTTGAATATAACGATACATTCAAAAGGTAATGGCTAAACGTATCTTTACAAAAGTTCACAATGCTGCTGCAGATGCAATATAATGTAGACAACATTGAATAAATACATTTTCGTCATGTTAGATACTGATAATTAATCACTCAAACCCCTTTATCTAAACCACTCTACATAACCGCCGGACTCCATGTCTGTAGTTTTTTAACACTTTTCACTTGTGTTTGTAGTTCTAACCGAATCCTTTTCCAACGCGCGATGGGTTGTGGGCAATATCAGCCGTTCGAGTGTGCATTGATCTGCACTTCGGATTCTGACCGGAAATAGTAGACCATCCGGGTATCTTTGAAACACTCATTTCAACATACTACGATTTGGGACGTACTAATTTTATTTTCGAATACTATTTAGGACGGATAGTATGCGAATTGGGAATGGGCCATAGACGTAAAACAAACTCCCTCTGACCAATGGCTGGAACTATCTGTTTGGCCCCATAGACATAATATAGATAGACGCCCTATCGACCGCTACTGCCTATTGGCGCGGACGAGCCGTGGGGCCGCCATCTTAAACCAGTCACCCGCTCCGCTCAGTGTAATCTGTTTGGCTGGTGCAATGAGCCGTCAGCGCATTTAATTAATCATATCTCACTGAATACCGAACTGATTTTCACGCAGGGTTTTTTGCTGCAAAGGTCATACATGTAGCTACGGTACAGGACACATTGAATATTTTATTCACAAAATACAACCAATAGTACGGTAATGTTAAATGTTAAATCTTACTTGTGGAAAGTAATCCCCGAGTGATGGTCCGCCGATGTGAGCAGGAATATGCTGCACAGTGCTCTGGCATCTACTGCTGTTATGCAACGCAAAAAAAACGAGTATGACCGGTTTAAGATGGCGGCCGCATTTCTTGCGCCACAGCGGCCAATAGGGTGCCTAGTCTCTATATGATGTCTATGTTTGGCCCGAACAATGACCGACGAGGATGTGTTCGGGAAATTTATTTTTGCAATTGCATTTGTGGCACAGGAATGACACAGTTTAGCTTTAAACTTTTTAAAGTTCCTCCAATAAGTTTATTTTAATCTTACAGATCTGTTCAAGGAGAAATATGTCGAAGCCAACGCAGAACCACAGAGAGTGAGCCAGCTATTTTCCTCCTCATCTTTTTTAATCTATTCCTCAAGATGAATCTTTGCGCTGGTAAAGTCTCCTGCAGCATCCGATCTTTCTCTTATAGTGCTATTAATCATATGCGGGTGACGTTTATGAGTTGAGACAAGCCTGTTCAATGGGTTGCAATAAGAATTACATTATCTGATCACACGTTATGCTTTTTTCTCATTCAGAGACCACAGGGCATCTTCTCTGACACACACTTTCTGTTAACGTGAAGTTAATCGTTTAACTTGAGCGTTAACACATTATGCGAGACAAGGTGTGGCTTTTGTATGGTTGAGATTATACTGTGAGAAATGAAGCTTGAGATGTTAAGCACATTGGAAGTTGCATTAACAGTTTTATAGTTAAGAATTGAATAGATTAGGTTTTGTGGCAGGTATTCATCATTGTCAAGATGTTTTGAAACATAATTAATAATTTGGTATAAACTCAGGCTGTGGTCTGAAGAATGGGAATCTGCTCACAAAGGCCACATTTCAATCAAAGTCATAATGCAAACACAGTCCTGTCAAGGCTGAAGTCCTCAGATCTATTCAGTTTAGTTGAATTGATTTGTATAGAGCTTTTCACAATACAATTAGTTTCAAAAAAGCTTTACTAAGAATGTTGCCTTACAAACACTGATGAGGAAAAACACATACATGTGGAAGAAACTTTGAGATGATCCAATGGTTCAAGGTTTTATCAGTCCCTGCTGGTAGAAGTTATTACTAGGGCTGGGCACAAAAATCGATTTTTCGATTAATCGTTTTTAAAAATGTGGTCGATTCAAAATCGATTCTCAAAGGCCACAAATCGATTTTTTCCCATATTTATTTTCACCCAAAAGCCAGTATTAGCTGACACTGTTCATATATAGGCTTGCAGCCTCTATCTGATGCTGTGAGATTTCATGTTTGTTTTATCTTAAACATAAAATAACCTGATCCTGTTTAATCAGGGCATGCGAAAATCCTGTCTATGCATTTGAAGTATAGAGTTGGCTTCTGTTTTAATGTACCCAAGTGTACTTAAAATAAAACAAGTTTAATATACAGTACAGGTTTGTGGCTCTTACTTTCTTCTTATTAATTAACCACTGGTAAACTTATGTTCACTGTTCTTTTTTTATAAATATAGGATTTGTATTAAATCTATATTCACTGAATCGAATCAGGAATCGAAATCGAATCGAATTGAGAGCTTGCTAATCGAAATCGAATCGAATATGAACATCTGAATCGATACCCAGCCCTTGTTATTACTGCACCATTTGCTACCAAAAAAGAAAAAATTATAGTGTTTCAAAATTAGATGTGTATTTGGAAGTGTATTTAGACTAAATACACTTCCAAATACACAAAACTAAATAATTTGGTTAGTTATTTGTTCATTTATGCAAGAAACAAATATATTGCATGTATTTTATTATGTTATAAAGGATGTGTTGTTTTTTGTTGTTAAAAAACTATTTGATATGAAATTGACTTTTTTTTTTTCCCTGGATATTTTGGATATAAATTGATGTTTTTTGCCAATTCAAGATAGTTGCTTGTCAAGGGCTTGGTACTTAAGTAACCCAGTCATATGGTCTTGTAATATTTCCTACACTTTTAGAAAAAAAAGGTTCAATTGGGTTCTATATAAAACTCTAGGGTACTTGACTCAATTTAAAAAACACTTTATGCCAAAAATGTTCTATATAAGGAGAAATGCCTTAAATGATTGCATATACTTTCATGTTTAACCGGTTATTTCAGGTTTTCTATATGTTTACGAGATGTTTAATTCGTTAAAAAATATATTTAAAATATAATTTAGAATATTTAAAATAAATTAAAATCCATGAAATGATGGGTTCCCATGAAAGGTTCGATATATGAAGTGCCTGACAGAACCCTTTGAGCTTTAATATAAAACCTTTTCTTCTAAGAGTCTTATTCGGGTGGTAAATGTTTCTCATGGGGTCGTAAAGTATTTTCAACATTTACAGTGACTAGTAGGTGATTTTATTGCCATCCGAATCCAGAATGTCAGTGTTTTCCTTCTACAACCCATGTAAAAATCCCACACCAAGGTCGTGAGGTAATGTAATCGCCGTCCGAATCCACATAACAGAGTTTACAAGAAGAGATCACTTCAAAATTCACTGTTTAAATCCTTTTTGACCCCCGCAGAGCACCATATGATAACTGTTGCGCTTAAAGATGTGCACTTTTATTACTGAAATGCTGGAAATTATTTAAAAGAACAATATTTTATCACCGCACCTCCTCAACGGGTGGGAACTGTTAAGAACAAAAATGAGAAAGAGAAACAAAGCACGTAAACATTTGAAACGGGTGGCAGCAATATAAGCAATACCATTTTCAATTATGTATTATATACAATTATATACATACAAATATAAAACAGTCAGCTTTATGTTTACCTCATGTAAATAAGAGGCGTCATTACCTTATTACCACTAATTTCCATATTTTAATATTTAAATTACATCCGTCCTTTTGAGATAATATCGTGTCAAGCTTCCTATTTTTAAACAAGCGATTTAAATAATTAAAGGTACAGTATGCAGGATTTTTCTCCACCAGGGGTCGCTAACCTCTTACAATTACAAAGGCGTATATTGATGACGCAAAGCATTAAGCTGAATTATGGATCTTGTCGTCAAGCTGATGGATCTTTTATGGATGAGTGAAAACACTGATGTTTTTAACATGACTGTGGTGAAGCAGGAGCGATTGCTAGACGTACACCAGCGCCACACGCAACGCCAGTCCCGCGGATATAAAGGAATAAGGACATTTCATTCTACCCAACTACACGCAATTGCTTTAAATAATACTCACACAGGTCAGTTTATTAGACGAATGAAACTTGAGGTAACGCAGCGCTGTTTCACTCGCTCTAACAGTTACACTATCACACTAAACGCATTTGAGTGTGTTGAATGTTGTTAGTTGGGTTGTTTGTTGGCTGTATGAGACTAAGTAAGCTAGATCAACATTAGAATAACATACAGATCATTTTCTAAAATTTCACCATGTTGAACTAAATAACATTGATCACACGCCCCGTTTCCTTGGTTAAAATTGCAATTTTCTCACGATTTACAAATAGTTGGAAACATTTGGGATATTGTAAGTAATCAACTAAACAAAATATATAACATTGGTCTAGTGGTTTTTGGATATTTTACTGCAAAAATCCTGCATATTGTACCTTTAAACAAATAAATAGGACAAATAAACATTATTTTCCTATTATTAAATTAAGTATGAATGTATTCTTATTATTTCAAGCATATGACATTCACATTTTATTTACAGCAGACAATCCTGCAACGTGAACAGCGAGTTCCCAGGTTTGTAGGATCACCAAACTCGTTCCTTCACTGTGAATAAATGGCCATCCGAATGCATGGCTTTTATCGCTGATGTGTCATGCAAATGTATTTTTACAGAAGTCCACATGATAAACAATAACTGTCCGAATAGGCATCTCAACCCAACTTTGGGTCAAATATGGACAAACCCAGCCATTGGGTTAGATTTTTACATTACATTTTTAACCCAACGTCTTGGTTTGTCCATATTTGACCCAAAGTTGGGTTAAAACAACCCAGTATTTTTTAGAGTGTGGCTGATTTTGGATGAGACTCTATGATGGCAGATGGGTTATATGTGTGGGGTTGCTGATGGATCTGGGCATAAGATGTGCTCGTGAAATGGGTGGGAAAAGATCTCAGTGCCTCTATTATTATATAGTTTTATCTAGTACTTTATTATGAACACACCTTGCAAAATATGTCCTGAGTAGCTCAACCCAAACACACGGTTTACCTCCTAAAAATGATACTCTATTGATTTGCATGCTGGTACATATTCATCACAGCCAAAGGCACAGATTGATAAATCTTATCTGAGGGGAGTTGTGGCCCAGTCACATGACTCCCAGTATATGATGACATGCTTTATGAATGTATAATCGTCTTATCAATTATTAATACGAAACCATCCCTCATATCGTCCGCGATTCATAATGTATTCTAAACTTTAATTGCAGCTGTGAAAAACTGTTCAATATGTTGATCCCCGTCGATCTAGCTGGCAAAACTTTCACGACCGCCTCGTTTTCCACCATTTGTTCGTCTCTTTTTCGCTGTAGAGGAAGGCTTTATCATTAGCATAGATATTAAAACTGTATTTTTAAGGCTGCTTTGTTGCAAGCTATATCTTACAGGGCATGTCTTGTACATTTTTAATGCATTCGGCTTCAGTGCTTCTATTGCAAATGCCAGGGAGAGACATTAACCGAATCCTCATGATTAAAGCACTGCTGGAGTTTCTCATTTTGGAAATGGACTTCAACATCTTGTTCCATCTCACTTGTGAAAAAGTTTGGCTTTAATAGAATACGGTGCTAACAGTTAT
>CM070827.1:3813576-3891076 GCA_036326025.1 Chrosomus eos
TGAGCATCTATTTAACGCTGAACACTGATCACTTAGCATTTTTAACTAGTCACCGAGAGTTGGAGAATGTTTGAAAGAACGCAGCGCTCATCTCTTTCACATGTTACCCAGCCGTCCAATCACAGTGGAGGAGGGGCGGGACAAATACCACACCGACCAACCGTCACATTCTGCTTGTACAACGACAATAATCGACAACACCACAGAACATCTTCATCCAAAACTAGTAGTAGAGCAATTATATTACATTGTGTCAACATTTTTATATTCAGAAACAAATATTTGCGCCCGCAGCAAGGCGTTTTCAAAAGAGCGCTGGCGTTTTCAACAGGCTAAAACGTCCTTACCCTTGTGTTCAGCTTTTTGTAACCTCAGCATCTTAATATTTGAGCTTGTGGCGGTCATTGCCCACAAGGCCATGGGCTGCAACATCAACTTCTGCCTCACTGAGCCTTCTGGACAAATTTGGTCTGTTTTCGTCAGGCACGACTACACAGGCTGACAATAAATGCAAAGCCAAACAAAAGTATCTGATAGTGGTGGACATTTGTATCTAGTGACTGTTGCCTGAACTCTCGTCTTACCTTTAGAAGAAACAGATTGAAAGAGCTTCAGTGGCTTACGTGTGCAGTGCACATCCAATCCTTTGTGTACACCTCACAAATGATGTTGTCACCAAAGAAAGTAAAGCCTGCTGTCTTTTTACCAGAAGCAGATCTTATCAGATTGGCCTTTTATGGCGTCAGGCGACGGGCTTAAAGAAATCAGACACAGCGATTCAACAGGCAAGAATCTTTTTCCACTGGATTAGCAGCACGACACTTGTTTGCAGCACACATTTAGTATATGCACACATTTAAACACTGCGTTTAAAACATTTGGTTGATTGATGCATGTTTATAGTCTACACGAGAATAGGGATTAGTGTTAGGCTCCACATGCACTTCATTCATCGTTAAATCACTTTAAATTAGACTATTTTTCTGAATGACCACATTTATCTTTTTTGATAGGATGTTTCATTAATTTTTACCAGCTGATTATATCTTATTGTGATAAGAGAGTAATACTTGCAGATGCTAGTGTTTGTTTGTAAAGATATATATTATATAAATAAATATTTTAGAATATTTTAGACCTGTGATGAATGGTCTCCATTTTCAGCATCATTTCTCAATAATTGTGTTTTTTAGGATTCTTTGAATATAAAGCTCAAAAGAACAGCATTTATTTGAAACGGAAATCCGTTGTAACTTTTCATTTAATGCATCCTTGCTGAATTAAAGTATCAAAAAAGAAATAAATGGCATACTGGTTCCCAGATTTTTTAATGGTAATGTATAAATAACTTATCCATTTTGTATGCAATAAAATGTATTTATTTTTCAAACATCAATGACATCACTTAAACGGGTTTGTGGTTATAAGATGGATGATGTAAGGTCTTGCATTCAGTTCCTGAAGTAACTTACTGTAATTGCAAACTGCATGTCTGTGTGTATCTCACTACATGCTTTAAAGTCAATGCACGTTTTATTTTAATTTATTTACCTGTACTGCACGACAATATTATCACTTCATAACTGGCACAGTGTGTAAGTTTCATAGCTAGAGGTCTTTTACTCAAAACAATAACAGACGTAGCTTGATGACTCTGTGATGCACTCAAAAAAATAATATGTTGGCTTTACTTAATTTTATTTCGTCAACAGGTTCCACATAACTAGGTTATGTTAAACAAACATAATTTTTCATGTAACTTCAACATAATTTGTTCATGTAACTTCAACATAATTTGTTCATGTAACTTCAACATCATGGAATTAAGTCATTTTAAGCGACTTTATTTAAGTAGTCTCAAAGTGATTTTTTAAAGGCTTCCTGACATAATTTGAGTATTTTTTTATATTCATTCATCCATTAATATTTCATTTATTTTAGTGACACATAATTAAATTGTTAGACTACAGCTAGCTATTTGCTAGTAGTAGCACATATAAACATCTTAGATGCTAAGATTAACGTGCTCATTAAACCAAACAGTTAAAGTAAGAAAATTAGTCCACAGCCAAACAAAATGCTCCACTCTTCTCCACAATGGTAACTCACTGTAATTTAAATGGTTCTAATAATTCAAATGTAATTGAACATTAAACACAATTACACACTATCAAGTCTTTCCCTTTTCTCATTTTCTCAAAAAAACATTAAATAACACTTAATTTTAACATTTATTCTCTCTTAATTCAACCATATGCAAATCATGCTGGGAACTAACAAGCACCGCCCAGTTTCAGTTAATGCAACACAAATCAATCATGTAAACCCAACACAAGCGGATTAAGTAAACTTAAATTTGACATATTTAAGCAGATTGAACACAATCAAATTAAGTTCGGGCAAAAAGGCCGTTGGCGTCGCACTATACTGCCACCCTCTGGATGTAAGAATTTTTTACTTAACATAAATGGTTTGTGTTTAGGCAACACATTAGCATTTTGTACTGTTAAGTTGAGACATAATTACGTAGACCTTAATATAAAAAACATTTAAAGTCAAAAAACACAATTATTATAAGTAAACTAAATATAAATATATTATGTAAAGTGCACAACCTTCCTAGTTCATTTTTTTGAGTGTGCTGTTAAACATGCATATTCTAGCAACTTTTAACCTATATTTTTCTCTGTCCCAACTTTTTTAGAGTGTGTAGCAGCCATCAAAATCAAAATGTGTTTATTTGTGTTTACAAAGAAAAGATTTTCAACGTTTTCACTCACCAACTACTTAAAAGTTGGCGAGTGAAAACGTTGAAAATCTTTTCTTTGTACGTTTGTCGGTTAAATAAAGGTTAAAGAGAATTAACCAATCACACATACCTGATTTTATTGCATTTCACAAAATGCCCCAACTTTTCTGGATTTGAGGTTGTGACATTGTTGTAGAGGTTTTTGGATATTTTAATGCAAACCTCTTACATAGCAGAATTGTAATGCCTGTCTGATGTGTACAAGAGTGGCAATATCATCCATGCCAGAATCCGCCACTAAGTATTCCTTTCACAGATGTGTGTAATGTATTAAGTATGCATATGACCTGTGCTGTTTCAAAACAATGGAATAATTGGTACTTTCTGAAAGTTCCCCCGATGAGCAAAGTTCTGTGCCAGCGGCGATTCTAGGATTTCAGTCTTAGGGGCGTTTCTAAGTCCCTGCCCCGAGCATTAGCTGATCTTCAGACGAATAATCCTGGCTTTCAGTGTGAGAGGTCACACGTTTGAATCTCAATTTGCTTTTTTTTAATAATTAATATGTCATGCATTTCAGTAGATAGTACAGACCTTATGCGCCAGAGAAACGAGGACGCAGACATCTTTACAATATTGTCTTTGAACTTGACCGTTTTTGCGGTCGCTCTGTATATTTCAATGGCATTGCTGTCCAGGAGTAATTCGCTTTTGAAGTGGACTTACTTAATGTAAACTTAACGAAAGTTATCATGAGGATTGTAATGTTTAAAGCAGATGTCTTAGCAAATGTCAGTAGACCGGAAAGTTTTTAAAACGAGCCGTTCGTTCATAAATACGCAAGATTGCCGTGAAAATACAGACCGGAAGACAAAAGACAACGAGCGGGGATACATAAGGTCTATATGAGTAACACTGGTTGTATTTTATGTTTGTGATGTTTACTGGAATAAAGCAAGTCTATAACAGCTTCATATCAAACATTGTCACTGTACGTTGCTTATGACCAGGTCCACTAAAGGATAAAACTTATTAGGGTCTGCGATTACCTTTAAAAATCTTTCATATTTGCTCAACAGTAACTATATTAAGCGATGTGAGGTTATTTCAGTCCCTTCAATGGTTTAAAAAAAACGTTCAGGTTTGTTTAATTAAAGGGATAGTTCACTAGGGGTGGTAATCTCTTGACCCTCATGATTCAATCAGAATTCAGAGGGTTGCGAAGCAATGATACAATTATATAGATCATTTTTTTCTATACAGGATTTCCTTCTTCTTACTGTGTGGCTACTGGGAGTGTGAATCTTTAGACACCTAACAATCCGATTTTGATTCTGGATCAAAATGATTCTTGATTTCATTTTATTATTATTATTATTATTTAATTAGTATAACGACTTTAAATCTTACATTCATTTGTATATTTTATTTAATTACTTACAAATTTAATTTATTGGATATATAGCCCTACTGAATTCCAAACAATATAAAGGACTTCATAGAGCATTTTGAGGGGAAAATGCTGAAATACCAGCAAGTGAGATCGCACATTGTAAGTGTAACATTAAGCAAAGCGTACGATTCCCACAGCACATATCCTGTGAAATGAAGCCCTTGATTTCCCTTGTAATTTACTTCAACTTTTTCAAACTAAATAGAAGATTATCTTATGGAAGGTCAAGGGTTCTTTTGTGTGTTGAAATGGAAGCAAGCAGAATACGTCTGTTTCTAGAGCGCATCTGCGGTTAAAGATGAAACCCAGTTTCAGAATCGTTGAAGAGAGAATCATGATGCATGAGAGAATACACTTTTTCTCACATCCTATAGTTCCCGAAACAAATTTAATTCTGCCATTCCTCATGCTGGACCAAACCTGACTTGCTTTCCTCTGTGAAACTCAAAAGAAGATATTTTGAAGAATATACCATTTTGGTTACCATTAGCTTCCATTGAATGGACAAAGATTAAATAGGGGTGAATTCATGGTGATTGGGAAACTTTTTGCCATTGAGATGACTTGGAAAATGTGTCCCAATCACCCTGAATCCACTCCTAAATACTGAGACTTTTTATTTTTGGGTGCACTATCCCTTTAATTAAAAAAAAAACTTAAAACCCTTTTTAATTGCTATGAGACAGGGATGATATAACCTCACATAGCTTACTATAGTCACTTTTCAGCAAACGTTAAGTGTGATGACAGCTGATTTAATCGCAGATCCTAAATAAGTTCTAGAAAGCTCTATGGTCTGCACAGGTTTCTCTCCGTGTCTCCCGGTCCTGAAGTGCTGTTCCCTCAAGCCGATCTCCTGACTTCCCGCTCTGTCGGATTACACATCACTTAATAAGCTCTGGCATCTGACGTGACTCTCAAAGAAACTCTCAGAAAATCCCATAATTCTTTTAACATACTTCCTTCCTCACTGAAAGTAACATTTCGAAGTTCCCCACTTTTCCAAACGCAAGGGTCAGTTTCATCTTCCTGTCAGACCAGATCAGGTGTTGTGAATGAAGCAGGACCAGATCATCTCTCAGAAACTACACAAACATCAGTTCTGGCAGGAGCACTCCCAATCCCAAAAATTGATATTATCTTTAGTATGAACAAAACATGTGAATATAAGGCAACAAAGCGCTGAGAAACTCATTCTATCACTCTATAGCCAAGTTTCAATCCACTTGTCAATCGAATTATCTGAAGTTCGGTAAAAAAACTCATGCGAATAAAGCTGGTGAAAGTGTGTTTCCATCAAACGGATTTAAAGCAAATAAAAAGCTGTGTGTAATGACGTCACATGCTGTTTTGCAAACAAAATGGTATATCGAATTGATTTGAGACATTTTAAGGTGTTTCCATTCATTTTCGCACAACATTCAAGCAAACATTTGCGAACAAAGTTTTGCTAGACAAAATGGATCGCGCCATAATAAAGTTTCCATCAGCGTTTATCGCATAAGCCGTTTATCTTTCAAGATAAAATCCGATAAGACCGAAGGTATTTCATTTGAGTCGATATTCATGAAATTCAATCGAATTTGACTGTTTCCATAAGGCATTTTTCATTCAATATCACTTAATGCGGATAAAAACGTGTGGATGGAAACATAGCTAGTGTCTTCTGAGTCAGCCTGACTAATAGAGATTGCAGGCTGGTCAGTTGTGATTGTGAACCTCATTAGATCAGTCACATTTCAACTTTTTCCCCCTGAACTGAAGGGCATATGGGAGAACAGTCGCTCAGTGTAAAATCACATCATGTCCTAGGCTGACTCACAGAGGGGGGTGTATGTAGGTAATTTACTAAATGGAGGCAGTAACAGCCATGATTTATTCAAAATATGACACTGGTAATATCGTCATAACATGGACCAGCGTGGAGGGAAACAGCGAGGGGATGTTAAATAAATCAGCCAGGCTGTGTTGCTCTATGTTGGTGTTTCTCTTGCACCAGAATACATGATGGATATTAATACACCTGTTTTTACTGTCTGTTGTTCCATTAAATCCACATTTGATGGTTATTGTTCAGAGTCCATCCTATGTCCCCTAACAACATCGAATTTTGAATTAAAGCTACGAACGGCTCGACTCAGCTCTGTCGATTTCACTTTCCAGAGCCGCCGACACGCAGACTCGTGCTGTCCAGACCAATCATTTTGAAAATGCCAGATCCGTATTAATGCACGATGAGCTTTTACGGCAGCAGTATGTCCATGTGGTGTGCTTGAGAGCTCGTTGCAAAATGTTAACTCAATATCTTTATATAATAATAGTAGTTGACGTTTTGATTACTAGCTTTGTTGCTTGTGTTACTCCATTTTTCCCCAATGTTGCATGGTTTTATTTCCCATCTCTAGCGGAGTGCGGCTCATCTGTCATCAACAATGAAGGGATTCTGCTGTCACCGAATTACCCCATGAACTACGAGAACAACCACGAGTGCATTTACAGCATACAGGTGCAGGCTGGGAAAGGAATCAATATTTCGGCTCGAACTTTCCATCTGGCCCAGGGTGACATTCTCAAGGTATTTCAACACAGTTACAGTGCTGCAAAAAACACGAGTGTCATGCAACTCTTTTTTGGCACCAGCGCACTTAGTGCAAGTAGCGATATATGTTATTTACATTAAGTGCAACATAGGGTATTTTCTTACTAAGCGTAAAAAAAAAAAATACTACAAATAGTGGCAGATATTATTTGTTAGTTTTTTATTATTATTATTATTATTATTTGTTATTCCTTAGTTTTTTGTATATTATAAAACATTATGCAATAATAACAACGTATTCAGTGTATTTGATTATATTTACTTGTCCCTAAAACACTCCTTTACCCCTAAGCCTACCCGATAAACACTTTATTCACACGATTAAATACCTGTTAGGCAAATTATTTGCACTTTTCTAATATTTTCTTTCAAAAAATGTTGGTCCCACTTTATATTAAGTGGCTTTAAGTACTATGTACTTACATTGAAATTAATAATTTGATACAATGGACTTATTGTGTACATACATGTTTTACATTGTACTTATATTTACCTGCATGTAATTACAGCTGTAATTTATGTAATTACATTTGTAATTACACAATTGACCCTTCCCTTACACTTTAACCCAACCTTAAACCTACCCAGACCACCACACCTGACCCTAACCATTAGGGCTGGGTAAAAATATCGATTCATCAATGCATTGCAATTATTTGTTTCTCAATTCAATATCGATTCATCAAATCCTATGAATCGATTCAGCCCACCGGCCAGTGGCGGCGCTGTGGGCAACACTCTAGTGAGAGCGTTCAGACGCTGTTTTTATCATAGAGAATGTTTAAATACCACGCGCGCTGACACGGAGAAAAGCCTTGTTTATACTCGACGCGTCCGTTTCTTTTACTGTCTATAATCCGCACGAGCCTTATTTCGCTTGGCTGTGTGCAAGGCTTTTTTTGTAACAGCGCGCGCGGCGCCGCGTCCGAGGATGAACGACTTCAAGCCGAATCTTCCCGAGCTGTACATCACCGCACCAGCACGCAGTTTGCGCGTCTAAATTGCAGTTCATTGCAAAGTTTTTTTGTTAATGTTTTGTTTACTGTGTGTGATTCATTTAACGGAAAGCACATTCACTTCTAGTTGTCTTGCTGTTAATTTTAAATGAACATAGAGCAAGTTGCTAATCAGTGTCTGCTCGTTTATTCAAACTAAGTTGTCCTATATAACAGACGAACGTCGCAACGTTAAAAAATACCTACATGTGCACTAGTTTGATAACAAATGCTTCAGTGTTAACATGTTATATATTGTACTAAAATGTTATGAGTTATATGATGGAAATGTCTGTAATGTATCCTACATATGCACAGTAACTAAGCCAAAGGTTCTCTGATCAGCTGGTCAGTGTTATTTATTGTGTTGACAAATATCTATGGCTGCACTTTGTTTTATGAGTATGCACATTTTGTGCTTCTGTTTACATTTCTTTTATAACTTGAATGTATAGGAAAAATATACTTTCTATTACTTACAGTTACATGTACTTTAGAGGTGTTAATAAAGCACCTGTTTGTTACAGTTGTGGTTTGTATTCAACACATGTACAATATTGTACAGTTTGTTCTGCTAAATAAACCATGACAGGAAACATGCTGGGGTCAATTTGTTCTTAAACATTGGTAATACTGCACACATTATTTAAAATTTATACCCAGGTACTTAATTACTTGTGTATTTACTTATTATTGAATCGATATCGAAGCTAATAAATCAATATCGAATCGAATCGAAATCGAATCGAATCGAAGCCTCAAGAATCGAAATCGAATCGAATTGTGAAATGCCTAACAATACCCAGCCCTACTAACCATCACATATCAATAGCAGCAAAAGTGTTTTACAATACAACCTGAACACAAGAAGTACATTGTACTTATTTGCCGATATAAGTACATAGTACTTAAAGCCACTTAATTTAATGCCTCTCTGAGCTGATATGTAATGGGAAAAGGGGGTTTGGGAAATGGCGGTGTCACAGTTGTGTTTTGTTTAGTTTGTTTTCATTGGACTTGCCTGTCATCACATGTCACGTGTCATCTTTATTGTCATTATCAGTTCATCTGTATCACCTGTGTTCAGTTAATCATCCTCATCTGTGTTTGCATTTAGGTTCCGTCTGTTCAGTCAGTCTTGGCCTGATCTACTTCGTGTATGGTGTGTGTTGCTATCATTTATATTATTACCATTAAACCATCGTGTTGGAAATATATCTTTTTCTTCGTCTGCCTTCCTGCAACCACAGGATCTGAACTCTTGAATTTCTTGTGTAATGTTGGCTGGTTTGATCAGACACTGGTAGAGCATTGCTAGTGTAAATAACTTCTGCCAGCAATCCGGGTTATTTGCATTTTTAAAAATAGACACTCCAACTTTTTTTGGTTTTTGGAGAGGACACCTGTCTTGTTTTGATAGACAGATTAAGACATTACCAAATGCAAAAATAAATTAATTCATTTTAGTCACCCTCACCAGAACACAAAAGCTAAAGCTTTAAAGAATATCTGTACCATTATTTTGCAGTATAATAAAAGTGAATGTTGACTAGGCTGGTCAAACATAAAAAAAATATGCTAAATAACCATTAAAATATCACTTACAGTTGGTGATTCCCTATATTTCAAGTCTACTTAAACAGACCAAAATTTAAGTTATCAATCACGGATTATCTTCCACTCCAGTGAGATGTGAACCATAACAACTGCATCATTACAACTCTGGATCATTATGATTTCTGAACTTTAAATTACCTTTAAATGTATGCATTGGGCAGATGCTTTTATCAGAAGCAAATTACAGTGAATGCCCAATGATAGCTATAGGCTGGATGTCAATATTTTAAGTGGAGGATAATTCTGTTTTAGTCTGTTCCTCACACAAAGATGGTTTCAGAAACAGTCATATGGAGCACTTTTACTGGCCTTTTAAACTAAAATCCTCATTTGCTTTCATTATATTGTAAGAAGTGGATATTGGGAACATTTGTGTTCCACTGAAGTCTGTCAGTCATACAGTTAGCCATTTGTTTAGTGTGAAAGGGGACTTCTTGATGTTTTTTTACTAAATAAAGTTACAATTGTACTTGACAATCAGTTTAAATGATCATATTCATGAACATCACTTTTTTTAATTCAAATATCAATTTTTATTCATCCTTTTTTTCTTATCTCTCTGAGACACATGTACTGTGGCAAAACGTGTTGTCCGGAGGCGATATTTGTTTCTGGTGACCCTAAAAGTTCAATCAAAACATCAGAGTATGAGGAAAATATTTAATATTGTCTAAATATTGTAAATATGTGGGAATAACAAAACACAAAACTTAGTTAAGGTATTTATCTGGCAAAAAAAGGCAAACTACAGCTACAAGTTTTATTTTACCATGCAAAAAATATGCATAGACAACTTTATACAGCTTTATATAATACAGATTGTTTCAAATGTTTCAAAAGCTTTATTATGTGACTAAGAGGGTACTGCAGATATTGATGTGCACATTCAGATAAGCGGAGAGAAAGAATCATATATTAGACTAGTTCAAACAATATTGTCTGGCTATATATACCACAAAGCAAATATGAGGTGGGTTTCTCTTTTGATCTTGCTTGATGATTACATTTAATCTTTCTGCCTGCCAGATCTATGATGGTAAAGACAACGGCGCACACATGCTGGGAGCGTTCACTGGTTCCTCTATGCTGGGTCTGACCCTCATCAGCACCTCCAATCACCTGTGGCTGGAGTTCTACAGCGACGCCGAGAACACCGGAGAAGGCTTCAAACTGGTTTATTCCAGTAAGTTATTACACTGGCCATATACCTGGCACACACTTCTGCAACTTTAGTAATACAGAAAGGCTATTCACACCAAATAAAGTGGCTGTCTTAAAGGCACACTATGCAGGAATTCCGTTTTTGTCAAACAGCGACACCCCTAGAGTCGCGCTCTACTCACGCAGTAACTGCACTTACGGCCTGATACCCCTTTGAAGCTGTTATATTAAAGTAACACTATGTAACATTTTTTACCTTAAAATAATGTTTCCAAAATTTTATCAGTGTTTCATCAAGTCGTAACAGGGTGAAAGGCACTTCTGCCATAGCCTGACGGGGTCTGTATCGCTTTTACTGGCACTATGTAACTTCAGGGTTCGGGTAGGAACCCCACCACAAAAAGAACTACAAAATTCGACTGCTTTACGTCAAGCGCTACAATAGTCTTCATTTCGTTTTTCTTCGTTTCTGATGTCACAATACATCATCCTTTCATGAAATCATGTAACATACTCTACATTGTCTGTGGACATCGTTCATTCTAAAGCCGGTGCTGGATAAACAGCGAGCGTGCGTGCGACGGTAGGCTAAATTATTTACGACAGCGGCAATGGACAATTTCGTTTCCAACCAGTAGGGCGACCGAAGAGGAAAAGTTACATGGTGTTGCTTTAAGGTACAAATCTTGCACAGTGTGCCTTTAAATAAGAGATCTAGCGCTAAAATGTGTTTTTGATTGTTTCTTCAATCTATTGCCATTCCGGAGACTCTCTATTCATTCCGGTGAAATCACAAAATAAAATGCACACAAACTTAGAAAGATTTACTTACTAGTCCATCAACAAGATCGCCAGGTCAGCATCACTGTTGCGACTCTTATCCGGTTCCTCGCGCGGTCAGATTCTCTTTTCCTAGTCTCTTCCGACCACGTTTTCTTTGCTTTTTCCATCGTCGAGTATCACGTCTGAAATGCGCGCGTGCTTCATATGTTGTTGTTGATGTGTGTGACGTCGTTTACGTAAAGCATGTCTTGATTCTCGCGAGATTTGTCGAGGGTGCTCCTCTCAAACTTGCATTGCTGGTTTTTCCAGCGGCGTCCCCCGAGCTTTACTATCAGGATGATTCGCCCTACTATGAGTCTGTTTACCACCGAAATGTGTTTGAAGCTGTTATAAGTTACAATTCTTGCATAGTGTGCCTTTAATGAAGAGAGCCTGTCTTGTAAGAGTCATTCATATTGCAGGCAAGTAGTGGTGTCAACAATAATCGATTTGGCAATGCATCGCAATGCGGGAAATGCACAATTCAGCATCGATGCGGCAAAGTGCCATAATCGATTATTTCACTGTTTATTTTCTGGCCTTGGACAATAAAGTTTTGAAGTTTCAATTACTTCCGGGGGCATAATAACAACAATAAAGATGGCTGAGGTGGAGGGAGATGACCGCGTTTGAAAATGCCATATTCAATACCCTGTACCAATCAATTTTATTTAATTTAATGACATTGATGTCAAAGATACAGGAGTTATAATATCAGCCAATAAAATCTGTTGTTCAATATGCTTGTATTGCCTCATGACTGATGAAAAATGTGCCTTGTTGTGTGCAGTAGAATTTTGATGCATCGCAATGCATCGTAGAATCGAATTGAATCTAATCGTTACCTGGTGAATCGTAATCGAATCGAATTGTGAGGGCAGTGCCAATGCACACCCCTACAGGCAAGTGACAGGAAGAAAGCAGCAGATGGAATGTAATTGCTTTATTTTGATCAACCGAGTGATAGTTGATGGCTTCTATATCATCAACATATCTTGCATAATGCCACATTGGCCATTAGTGAGCCACTTCATGTTTTTCTTGTTGATAGTGTGAGTAAAACATTTAAGACTTTGTTGAACGGTATTATTTAATTTATCCAAACCAATATTTCCCAAACAGCTACATAGTTCTGTGCTGTCGAGCCATACATTCCTAATAATGGTACATTGATGGATGAATTTGTCTTTAATTGCATTTTTTTTCTATGGATGTTCTGTGGTGGACTGTGAGCAATGTGTGGTATTTTAATGTTTGGCCTTGTTGTAAAGTTTTTCTTCTCTTGAATGCTTTTGTGTATCAGTGTATTGCCTGATGCAATACTTCAGTATGTGTGCAGTTGTCATATCTGTGTGATACACTCTTAGAAAAAAAGGTTCAGTGGGGTTCAATATAGATCCCTAGGGTTCTGACTCAGTTTTAAAGAACGCTTATGTCAGAATGGTTCTATATACGGAGAAATTTCTTAAATGATTGCTTCATTAAATTTTTTTTCTAGTGATAAAGTATGTTTACGAGCTGTTTAATTCATAAAATTGAATCAAATTAAAATAAATCTATAAAAATCCTCCTAATAGGAATGACTAAAGGCACTCATTACTAAAGATTTTAAGGACTCTATAAGAACTCCATAGTAACCATCTGTGACAACTATCAACCACCTAGTAACACCATAGCAACCACCCAGACACCCTAGAAACGCCCTAGCAACCACCCAGAACCCCTAAAACGCTATATATGAATCATCTGACATTCTATAAAGAACCTTTTCTTATAAGAGTGTAGGTTTGGTTTAAACATTTTTAGAGATATTTGAAACTATATAGATGAATAATAGATTATATGCTGTAGCTGATCAGTTTTTGTTGTTGTTTAGGAGTATTTAGATAACTATATATGTAGTATTTGTCAACTACATTTTGTATAATTATATTGTACAGTCTTGTACATAAAGCAATGTCTAGAAATGTAATGTTCCACAAACTGCTACTTCTCAGTGTTGCTTCTTGGTGCTGCTGCTATTTTTATGTCATTTTGAAGCATAAACAAGGCTTAAATTGGCATTACTATCAATAATTCATCACCTGACGGAGAATACTTTCATTCTGCAAATGAAAAGATGCATGAAATATGTAGTTTAGTCAGGAAACTCTGATTGGTTCTTAATGCAACCTACAGTGATGACATCATCTGACATGGCTCGAGGTGATTGGACTCTGCGGATTGTCCAGCCAATGATCTTGCTGCTTAACTTTTAAAGTAACACTAAGTAACACTTTTCAACCTTTATAATATATTTCCAAGACCCTTGTGATGGTACATCGACTTAAAATAAGTTAAATGACACGTCTGCCATAGCCTGACGGGGTCTGTGTCGCTTTTACTGGCACTATGTAACTTCGGGTTTCGGGTAGGAACCCGTGCACAAAAAGAACTACAAAATTCGACTGCTTTACGTCAAGCGCTACAATAGTCATTATTTGTTTTTCTTCGTTTCTGATGTCGCAATACATCATCCTTTCATGAAATCATGTAACATACTCTACCTTGTCTGTGGACATTGTTCATTCTAAAGCCGGTGCTGGATAAACAGCGAGCGTGCGTGCGACGGTAGGCTAAATTATTTACGACAGCGGCAATGGACAATTTCGTTTCCAACCAGTAGGGCGACCGCAGAGGAAAAATACTTGGTGTTACTTTAAATAGTTGGTTTTGTGTTTGCAGGACTCTCCACTTTGCCCAGCTCCCCCTGCACAGATTTGCTATGGGTATTTTCATGTTATATGTGCACCGGCAGCCCGTCTTTCTTGTTCATAGCAGCATGTCTGTGGATGTATTGGCAGTAGCAAGTCTTCAAACTTGCAATTCCAACAGATTTGGCTTCCTTACAACTCTAAAACCAATAGATAAGAAAAGCCGTTTTACACAGGAAAGACATAACAAAAGCATGAGAACATTTGAAACAATCAGCTCAAAGGGATTATCAGGGAGTGGACCAGGACAAACATGACTGTGTCTCCACTGACCTTGGCTTTGTTGGCCCGGAGCCAGAGTTGTGCAGGCACTTGGTCTGAATTTGGTGCGCTTTAATGCTATTGTGCTCACAGTGTGGGATTCAACAAGGTTTAGTTCCACTGGGGGGTAAAGTATTAACCTGCTGGTGGGCTATCTCATTTGAAATCGACTAAATCCCGGTCTGTCTACGACTCCATTCCCCCTGAAGGATTAGCCATTTGAGTGTATAATAAAGGTCAGAGAGAGCCAGAGAAGCCAGGCCACCTCCAGTCACTAGATGTTGAAATTTAGAGACCTGTTCGGGACAGGGGGGTGAATGTAGCTGATTAAAATAGCATTGTTTATTTGGTTGAGTCCTAATCTCAACCCAAGCGTGCTGTGAAGCTGCGACCTGTAATCAACTAGCAATCAAAGCCGGGTGTCAGACTTTCGTAAAGTTGTTGCCTCCACCTGCTGTTGTTGTGTTTATCTGTACTTAACAACTTGCAGCTTAATGGTGGACCGCTGATAAGCTATACACATCCCCTATGTGGTCTTCTTAACAGACCTATTATTTTTGAGAGCAGCGAGTTTCGAGATGAGGTGATTTTGCTAAACCCTGAAGACATCCTGACAGACTTTGGTGGAAACACTTTAAAGCAACACTATGTAACATGTTTTACCTTAAACCCTCAGAGACATAAGGGTATTTTTACAATACATTTTCCGTCTGGTGTTATTCACTAAAAAAGCTTGTAAAACATCAACCCTTTTGTGCACAGACAATTGACACACCTCTTTTTTTTCAGGACAAATTGAACTTTCAGCATATTTGTGTTACATTGATGTCATCTGAATGTAAAATAAGTTATGGGACCATAAAGACAAATTAAAAAATAAATCGGAAATTGAATCACTCAAATATTTATTGAAATCACACACAAATAAATAAAAGCTAATCAAATTTCCTCTGGAAAACAGTTTGTTCATGTCTTTGGAGTCCTGGAGCACAGGAATAAACATTATAACTTGTACAGAACCAAAAATATTTACATTTTTCCAAAAGAAGTCCAGGCGTTTTCATGAAATTCACTGGTGCCAAGCCTCAAAACAGTTCCTATCAGCAATCACAAAGAGGGCCACATCACAGGCTTTGCATTTATATTTTATTTATTATTTTATTTATTCTATTCTTTTTATACTTTTATATTACATTTATACTACTATAATACTTTTTTACAGTCAATAAATAAATGGCACTTCAGCTGGGTCTATCCTGGTAATCTAGTTCCTCATCTGTCAAAAAGCTCTGTTCTCCTGAAAATCCATCATCCTGCGCTTGATTTACATCCATTTCTCTGTGTTTCTCTTTGAAACCTGCGTCTCCGTGCGTCTCTCTCTCTCCCTTGGTTCGTGCCATAGACTGTTCGTGCGTAATGACCCAATGACGCACACCAATGTTTACGACGGATCAGCCTGTAATTGGTCAAAAACCATCACATGATCCAAAATGGCAGCTAGCATCGAGCTAGCGGCAAAAATTACGGAATATTTATAAATTATGGACTTCAAGTGTATCAAAGTTGGATATAAATGTTTAGATTTATTGCTGAAAAACTCCGAAAGGATGCACAAGTTCCAGGCTGGATAGAAAACCTTCTGTAAAGCTAGGTAGACACCAAAGACACCCCCGTGATGGCTAGCTTGTTAGCTTTCTGCTGGAAAAACGGTAAGAAAATTGATAAAACTTTCATCGAGTAATATCAAAATTTCTCGGAGGTGATGTGTGGCGTCGTCGACGATGCCGTGGGCTCAGAGGGTTAAAATATTGTTTCCAAAATCTTATCAGTGGTTTATCAAGTCATAACAGGTGAAAGGCACGTCTGCCATAGCCTGACGGGGTCTGCATCGCTTTTACTGGCACTATGTAACTTCGGGTTTCGGGTAGGAACCCCACCACAAAAAGAACTACAAAATTCGACTGCTTTACGTCAAGCGCTACAATAGTCATTATTTCGTTTTTTTTTCGTTTCTGATGTCGCAATATCATACTTTCATGAAATAATGTAACATACTCTACCTTGTCTGTGGACATCGTTCATTCTAAAGCCGGTACTGGATAAACAGCGAGCGTGCGTGCGACGGTAGGCTAAATTATTTACGACAGCGGTAATGGACAATTTCGTTTCCAACCAGTAGGGCGACCGAAGAGGAAAAGTTACATGGTGTTGCTTTAATAACTCTAATAACTTTAATAACAAGGTTGATCGTAATTTTTTTCGCGTTGCAGAGCTGAAATGTGGAAATTGATAAATGTTAGTGAATGTTAAAAAGCATTATAGTATGCTTGACTTATCATTATACATTTTATTAGTTGGAAAGTCATGGATCTTTGATTGTAAACTTCCATATACAGGACTCTCCAAAAATGTTTGACCAAAAAAACAAAAATCAAACTAAGTGCCTTGTTTTTAAAAGAAGCACTAACACACTTTTTATGTTGTGTGTAATGTTCTATACATATTTTTAATTCACTTTTCAATTCATATGCCATTGAAATTTTAATGTGACCTATTTGTCTGCATTCCTTTTTTGGGCCACTGATATATTAATATTTGCATGCATATAAAATTAAAAAGTTAGTGTATGTTAAGAACTTATTAATAAAGATGTATAAAATGAACTTTGAAAAATCAGTTCTTAATTAAAGTTCTCTGATATACTGAGTGAGCTGCCATTTCGGCTATTTCTGAGTGCTGGCTGTATAATGATAATGAGTCATAGCTACACAATTAATAACAGGATGTGTCGCACAGTGAGTGGGTCTGTGCTTTGGTTCTGATTATGGCTCCAAATTAACCAAGCACTTAATCTTAATTGTTCTGCCTGCTTAGCAAGGGACCGTCTCTGCCTACCAGCCCAGTAGGATCTTAACTTCAAATTGTTGCTGTTAATGATCACATTAATGGCAAACTTTTACAGCTGTGCCACAGAGCAGCATGAAAATACCAGGCGAAGGAAAATTTCTGCAATCTTCGCTATAATGACCTCATAAAGCTCATAATGTTCTCAAACATATTCCGAATCTAGTCTTACTGAACTTATAGTTTTTGTCATTTATGACAGATTTATGAGGGGATATGGTCTAAAAAGTACAATAAAAGCACTCATCTTAAGAAAATATTGACATGTCTTGATGAATCAGCCCTCACTTGAATCTAACAGTCATAATGTCTTTCAGGTTTTGAGCTCTCTCACTGTGAGGACCCTGGGGTGCCCCAGTTTGGCTTCAAGGTCAACGACCAAGGCCACTTCTCTGGAAGCACCATCACATACAAGTGTGACCCCGGATACACTCTCCACGGCAGCGGCGTGCTCAAATGCATGACGGGAGAGAGGCGTGCCTGGGATAATACTCTTCCTTCCTGCATCGGTAAGACTCAAGTTCAGTTCAAACTGTGTAGAAAGGATGTGCAGTAAATTATTAGTGTACTTTGAAGCAGGGCCGGAAGTCACAGAACGAGTATGGTCTTCAAAGGTGAAGTATGTCGTTACTAGTGGAATTACAAATATAACGCATGTTTTCAAACAACCTTGAAAATGCGTGTACTTGTCAAAGTTTTGGACCCGAACCCGCTCAGACCTCAGGTTTTCTGATACTAATGGACCCGTGAAGACCTCAACAGGTAAAAGTAGGCCACTTTCAATACTTTTAAGGTCCAACATTATTATATACTTTTAGCTGTGTTGCTATTGTGTCATGATATGCTCTATTTAGAGTGAATGTGGGCATCTGTGCCTTTAGGTTTTTGCTGTGAGAAATATCACGTTTCAGGCGTGGGGGGGGGGGATATTGTCTCCCTTGGTTGAAATAAAACAACTGTTTGAGGCACATCAAAGTAAACATTATAAACTGGTATATTTGTTTTTCTGGAGCATGATGATGCTGTATGGTATTGAAATGACCATTGTAGTGTGTTTCATTGCAATGCCCGCTTTGACATGTTCACTGGTTTAATATTTAAAGTTATATTTTGGCTTTCACTCCTGTACCCGTAGCTGAATGTAACGTGTCAGTGGTCCCACAGCGGCAAAGCACCCTCTGGCTCCGCCTGCTACCGTAGCCACGCCCCCAAACTCATGCTATTGGTTGAGCTGGAAAGAGATTGACAGATCTGAGCGAACCGCTCTCAGGCCCCGTCCACACTACTACGTTTTCGTTTAGAAACGGAGACCTTTTGCTACGTTTGCACCTCCCGTCCAGACTAAAACGGCAAAAACGAAGACCTAAAACAGAGAAGTTTAGAAAAGCTGTAGACCCGTTTTGCGTTTTGAATCTCCGGAGGGCGTTTTAGTGAAGACGGGTCAAAACGGAGGACTTTAGAAACGATGACGCAGACGCTCGCGCTCGGCTCTCTGATTGGGTGTCATCAGTCATGGCGTATCCTTCCCTGATGCTATAACGTTAACTGCCGGAGGAAAGCTATTATTCCAGCGATCTGTGACAATTCCCGTGCCGTGTGCAGCGGCGGTATCGACCGTACATAGAGCGTCAGTTTTGGGTTAAGCCGGGAAGAACCAGCGCATCGTGGGATAATTTTATCAATGAAGTTGTGGTTCCTGAGGAATGGTGTTTACACCGGCACGCGCATGCCCAGTGTAGGTGAATGGTCACGTGATCCGCGTTTTCAGTCGTTTTAATGTGGACGGAGATCGCAGCTAATACGCTGGTGTGGACGGAGATCGTATTCGTTTTAATTCTCCGTTTCTAAACTAAAACGCAGTAGTGTGGATGGGGCCTCAATGTTTTGATGGTGCCTGGGCGGCTCAATGCTTACACTTTTGAGGGAGATAAACCCATTAATGGCATACTTAGATCATCAGATCATTCGGCCACTTGCTTATTCAGGTCCCCACCACCAGGCTTCGTATTATGGGGGACCGAGCTTTTTGTTGGTGGCTTTGGAACCACCTACCGAGTGAGCTGAGTACAGAGCCTGGACACTTTCAAAGCAGAACTGAAGACTTTTTTATTCAGAAAGACTTTTATGTACTGATTGTTTTTATTATTTTGTAGTTACTGTCGTTCTCCTGTGTAGCACTTTGAGATTCTTCGGAATGAAAAGTGCGTTATAAATAAAATATATTATTATTATTATTATACTAATAGCAGTCAACAATATACTGGTTAAGAGAATGTATTTTAATATAAACAATCTTACATGCTTCACCTTTAAATTCTCTCAGCTTTGACTTTGATTTCGTGAATCTTGCATTATAAAAAGCCTTTCACAGTCAATAAAAATAGAAGCCTTATAATTCCACAGAAAGTATTTCAAGTGATTTCTGTGTAAAGCACTGCTATTTGCATGCCAGTCAGATAAAGCCACAACTAAATACATATTTGATGTTTTACAATGGACGTGGCTTGCTGGGCAGTGCCTGCTGTGTTCTGACAAACTGAGTTTGAATCTGACTTTCACATTTTCTAAATCCACCCTTTGCTTTCTTCCCTCTAATCCAACTCTTTTCATTGATCTTGATCTCCCTATCTGGGTTTTTTTTTGCAATGTTTATGTTGGTATGTGTTGTGTTGTATTGTTATGTATTGTTATGTTATGTCATGTTATGTATGGTGTGGTATGGTGTGTTATATGTTATGTTACGGTCTGTTATGTTGCGTTACGTTACGTTATGGTCTGTTTTATGGTATGGTATGGTATGTTATGGTATGGTGTGTTATGTTATGGTATGTTATGTTATGTTATGTTATGTTATGTTATGTTATGGTGTGGTATGGTGTGTTATATGTTATGTTACGGTATGTTATGTTATGTTACAGTATGTTACGTTACGTTACGTTATGGTCTGTTTTATGGTATGTTATGGTATGTTATGGTATGGTGTGGTATGGTGTGTTATATGTTATGTTACGGTATGTTATGTTATGTTACAGTTAGGCATGTGCCGGTATCAAATTTTCATGCTGCGATTAATTGATTGAGCTTTTATCACGGTATACGGTATTATCACGATATTTTATTTACATAAGAGAAACAGATGGATTGGGGGGATCTAAAAAAAACTATTTGCATCACAATAGGTGTAATTGTGATTGTCAAAACATTTGGTAACTAAACAGAATTTTAAGTTTATTGACAACATGTTACAATGTTTACATGGTACAGTGACTGGTAGGCTACTGTTTGTATTATTGCTTAACACAATTTTCACGATTTCAGTTCAATTCTTGATTTGATTTCAATCTTGATTCAATCTTAACTCAGGTAGGCTACTACAGTAGATAGCCTACATGTACACTTTTCTCAAGAAAAAATATATCTCACATAATTCTGTAAACATACAGAAAGCCCTATCAACTGTTATTATTAAAGGTTAAAGTTAAATTAAATATAATGTGGTTTTCATTATAATAACAATTATGTAGCCTAATGACATAAGTAAAAATATAATAAATATGTAATATAGTGCACATAATATTTAGCGAAAAATTCTCCTCTCTATTTTTTCTAGTCAACTAATGTGCTGGTAATTAAATGGCCTGAGGAAAAATGTAACGTTCTGTGACGATTGTTCTCCTGCAGTTTTATTAACCTCTTTCCGTCATTGAAAAACACTGATTGATCTACTATGTATGAGGCATATATACCTTTCGGGAAGTTGTACTATTTTTTTAAATAAAAAGTAACAGATGATCGGTTCACTTGAACTAGGTGCTACAGTGATCTGTCACGTCACATTTACAAGCGCCAAAATGGTATTTATTGTCTACATTTCGTAATAAAATGGACAGATCCTGAGAGCTGAGAATTTGTTTCATATAAAAAGTAACCTGCTCTCTCTAGTCTGTCGGTGTCAGTGATCTGATCTTTGCTCCGCGATTTTTCTCTGCGTGAGAGCCTGTGAAAAGTGTTGATTGCGTGAGTCTCTCAAGCTGAATGCTATGAAGTTCTCAATTTCACATCTATGTGTTTTCGAGTTTAGCTACTCTTTTACCTTCATAGTTGGCAGTTCTGCTTTTAGAAAGGAGATAAATCGTCGGCAGCGTTCATCTTTCCGCCATGCTTCTTCTCCATGCGAGGATTGTTTACATTAGACTAGAGCGCGCACTGCGCCGCATGCACACAGTGCTTATGTGGGGATTGTTTACATCAGAGTGCGCACGTGTTTTGCGCAGCATATACGCAGTTGGGTTTTATTAATGGTTGATGGAAAATAAGCTAATGCCCATTCTAAAACTCTAAATTCGGATCTATTATTTTTCACGGTATTTTGAAGTGCCCGCGATAACAATATCGTGCATATTCATTACCGCGATTTATCGCATTACCGAATACCGGCACATGTCTAGTTACAGTATGTTACGTTACGTTACGTTATGTTACGTTATGTTACGTTATGTTATGTTATGTTATGTTATGTTATGTTATGGTACGTTATATATGATGTTATGCTATGCTATGTGATTAAGAATGCATAAAAAAAATGTAATGTAATGATTTTAATGTAATGATTTTAAAGATTTCGTAAAGGAAAAAAGAATAAGTTGTTAATTTAGGTTACCAGGCTGTAAACCTTTTCAAATATCTTTTATTGAGGTTTTTATTAAAGTTCATATTATCCTTAATAACAATAATCTAATATCCAGCATGAATATTATAGTACTAATATAGACTAATGTAAAAGTACCCCACTATCACCACCATGTATGTGGCTGTGAATTTAATAACGCCTTTTGCACTATAAGTTGCGTACATGCAAAACGAGTGTGCATATAATTGTTTCAAATGGATCATTGTTAACAGTGTATTAGTCCATCCATTCACAACCGGAGCTTATCATTACTAATCATGTGGCAGAAGTTTCCAGTGCTGTACACTGACTTTCTGTCTTATCCTTTCACTGATGTTCTTCCTGGAGGAAAGAGGGGCAAAAGGTTAAAATTTGCAAATGAATGAATGGTTTAGTTTAAACGCACAACTATAATTTAGATCTAAATGAACATATTCATTCATAACATGTGTAAAATGCAAGAAATATCCCTTGATGCGAACAGGTAAATTCATGTACTACAGAATGACACATATTGTTTCATTATAAATAGTGAGTGGAGTGCATGCAGCATTTTTCTTTTCTTGGAAACCACATTTAAACTTGATTATTAGCGAGCATGCATCATTCCAGCCTGATCTCTGCTTGTGGTTATCATAACTGAGCTCAATGTTGCTCTCAGCCATTTGTCATAATTATCCCAGGCTACAGTATAAGCCCCTCCCCATTTCTGAAGCTCACAAAGCTGCAGTATTGCTCATATTCTGCACTGGAAAAAGCACATTAAAAGGCCACATTATGCTTATAATCTTCTAAATAGTCCGAAGTGTTTTTTGACAACATTAGCAGTGGTGGAAGCCCTCGCTCATCTGTGAGTAATGGTGCCGGTTGTTAATATTGTAGCGGATGCTCCCGGTTGAGCTATGGAGAGGATTCTTCATCAAGCAAAGCACATGAGGGCTCGAGATAAGACTGTGTGCTGCTATTACTTTCTTCATTTTCCTGATGAATGGTGATTATGGGGATTTAGCCTCCAATGAGTTGGATATTGCCATGTCGACTGACCCCAGATCAGATTTGCTCACTATTAGATTTAGTCTTAATGAGCTCTGATTAGACTCAAAGCGCTCGTCCAAATTGCTTCCGCACGGCAGACGTAGATAAAACACACTGACTATCCTGTTGTGTTTAACACAGAGCATGTCTTTACTCGCATTTATGTCATTTCTATGTCAGGTTGGCTTGCAAAATACTAATCAGCCTGAGTTTCAGACTTATCTGCCAGCATTAATAATAGATACTTAATAATGTGGAGGATATTTCACTTTCTTTGACAGTTGAAATGTGCGGGTCATTTGATGTGACCTTTAGCGAAAGTGAGATATATCAAAATAGCGGGAAGGCGAATCCATCTTGCAGTTACTTTTTTTATTACAGATAAAATATTTAACTATTTTTATATTGTTCATTCAAGTCCACAGGTAAGGTGTGTGAATGAGACATTTCTGGAGAGAAAAGCTACGCCACCGCAATGCTAAATCAGCATTCTTCTCAGAGCTGCGTAACCGTGCAGTCATAAACACACCTAGCGTGAGACGCCTCAACATGGCATGTTGTCATAATTGCGCTGGGAGAGGACATGCACATTTATAGCCTCAAACCAGAAAACCCCCAATCTTCCTGCATTGATTTTCAACGCGTGCGCAGCCAATCAATGGTGACTGAGCGCTCCTAACCGGCCAATGACACGCGACTGAGCCGCGGCCCTGATGAGCGATGGACGTGGCGGGATGTTGGTTTAGCGAGAGGATCGGGAGGGATACGTTCGGAAGACGCCTCTATTCTGGATGTCTAAAAAACACACTAATGTTCAGATTAATCAAGTCGCAATCTGAACCCTGTTATTCAGGCTTCATTGAGCTGTGCGTCCATTGTTTGTCATGTAGATGGTTTATGCAAATGAGACTCAGTGACAGGAATTGCTGAAAAGGGAATCATTAAGAAACTCTCGAAACTGTTCCTCCCGGCCCATGCAGTTTTTTTACAAGAGGGAGAACGGGAGGGACAGGACCGGGGAAGATAGAAAAGGGGTCTGAGGGGAAAAGAAGCTCGCAATTAAAGTTTGCTAATAAAGTGCTTGTGAACGCCGGCTAGTAATGAAAGTGCAGAGGGCTAACGTGAGTCTCAGTGCCATCAGGAGGCATCAGAACGGACGTCAGGCTCATTTGTTCATTTGATTGATGCTCTGACAGATCACCTCATCTTCTCCAGGCTGAGAGAGAGACAGAAGAATAGAGAAGTGCTGAAACTGACAGAGGTAGAGACACTATTGTTCTCAACGCACCCTGCGGACTCTTCAAACACACCTTTCAGTCGCTAGTTTGTTTAGTTTGTCTGCTAAAAATATCCCACTGTGGATATAGATGATGCATGGTGATTTCTGTCATTCGTAACCATTATTAACATTTCCACCACGTGAAAATTAGGGTGATGGAAATGATAATGATGGAAATTACATGAAATATTTCTGAAATAAAATGGCAGACTATGCCAGTTTCATTACAATTATCATAAATATACATGTTTACTGAATAAAATAAAACAAATTCCAGGATGACAATCTCAAGATTCATCAGGCTCAAAGTAATAATTATAAATAATATAAATTAAAAAAAACTTACATGTGATATATGAGGACATGCATGAGTCCTCATATTTCAAATAGCTTAAAAAACACAAAAAACTATGTTTTTTTAAAAATGTAAAAATGCAGAATGTCTCCTGTGATGGATAGGTTTAGGGATAGGGGCAGTGTAAGGTGATATAATATATAGTTTGTCCAGTTTAAAAGTCATTACGCCTATGGAGAGTCCAGGGTCGGCGCCAGGACATACGGAAGGAGGGGGCCTCGATGCGTCACTGGGAGGGCCTACTATTAATGATTTTTTTTTTTAAAGATTAAAAAGCCCGGGGGGGGGGGGGTTGTTTCATAGGCGTAATTTGCAGGATTTTCTAAGGATCGATATATTGTCCCCCACCACTTTTTGAAACATGGCACGGATGCACCAAATACAAATACATAAAACATCTCCAGTTAACTAGCAGAGCATTAATTTAGTTCGCTATTAAATAAGAGATCTAGCGCTAAAATGTTTTGTTTTTGAACTCAAGCTGCGCGCTGGTTGCCGCTGCTATCAGTGTCATGGATACAGTTTCTCTTGTGGCTCGCGCAGTCTTCACTCGGACACGCTCTTCAATCTATCGCAGTAACGGAGACTCTATTCGTTCGGTGAGATCACAATATAAAATGGACGCAAACGTGTCCCTGCTTGATAAAAACTGTAACCAATGATGAACATATTCGGTTTTTGATGAGACAGAAAAAAAACTATACTGAGGGCGGATTAGAACCCGTAACCTCTGACATGCTTGGCAAATAATCTACCACTAGACCATTGAAGAACTCAAACAAAATCAGCGGATCGATGGATATATTTACGGGTTGCAAAGCTGATTTAATCATGGTAAAACAAAATTAATTTACAAATAGTTATATGTAGTTATAGTTAAAATATAAAAAATATATACTTAAGTTAATTATAATGTCAGGAATACATGTATAATGTAATATGTCAGGAATAAAAGGGCACAGTGGTAGCGTGCCTGTTGCCGAATCTCAGCGGCTGAAATCGCGTTCCGAGGTTCCGAGGCAGGGTGGTGCGCTGACTAGAGGTGAGGGGGCACAGTGACCCAGGTGGCCGGGCCAGGCCCCCTGGGGCCCCCTCGTGGCGCCGACCCTGGGAGAGTCCCTACAAAGATAGCGAACCAGACGTGTCTGTGTGTGTGTGTGTGTGTGTGTGTTGGGTATTTTTAGCAAGAAAAATGTGCCTATACATTATTGAGTAGTTGTTTTTTATTCTGTCTTTTTTTTTACTGTCAACTGAATGCAGTAAGACAACAGTGAGGGCCAGGAATTCAGGATGATACAAAATTAAAATGACACTCAGTTTCAGTTTCACTCTTTGTTTTTTACTTGCAACTTTTGTCTATTTGTTCTATTAAAAGAAAAGTAATTCTGTGAGATCCAGAAAGTGTTCAGATGCCTGTAAAGCTCACTTCATCAATCTAACTGTGTGCTTTTCCTTCTCGTGTCCTGCTTGTCTGAGAGACGTCCCTAATAATGTCCGTGGTCTCCTGCAGATCTCCAGGGGCCGTGATGTGTTTGTGCACATGTGAGAGTTTGCATGATAAACCGCTTCTTCTCACTTCTCTTTCCCCAGCTGAATGCGGTGGACGTTTTAAAGGCGAGACATCAGGACGCATCTTGTCTCCAGGTTATCCGTTCCCCTACGACAACAACTTGCGCTGTACGTGGGTCGTCGAGGTGGACTCGGGAAACATCATCAGGTGCTGATCAGTATTTCCTTCATATTGTGTCCTCCACCGATCGGTTCATTACCAAACCCATAAGAACACAGCCAGTGAATGCAGCTGAGACGAGAGGCTTTATCTATTAATAAAGCTGTAATGGTGGAGCTGGCCATGGATGCTGCATCTGTACGAGAGAAAAGAAGACATCAGATGAGCCTCGTAAATCTCTTTGTTTACCACCTGCACTGCCAAACTCATTATAAAGCTTAAAACACTGTTGCACTTTTAATGCTGCACTACAACCTAATAATTTGTCGTCTTTTGCAATTCTCTTAGCAGCAAAAGCTTTTTGAAATTTGCACACTCGTTCATTATTTGTTCATCTGCCGCTGATGTCTCGATCAGACCAGATTGTTAAATTGTAATTAAGGACTGACGCTCAGAATAGAGATGCATTTGTTCTCCTCAATTATTGAACCCTGGAGCATAATATTTGAGATATGATTATCTAACTCTACCTGTGTGATTTGTCACGACTCTGCAAAGAATTGATCATTTATTTCTGCCTAATCAAACTCTTCTGTCTGCCTGGGTTCAGAGAGATGTAAATATTATTTTAGTATCATTGAGATACTATTATTGGTTATATTAATATTTAAAATAAATTTATATTTGTATTTTAATTTTGTTAAAGTATATATAAGTATATATATATATATATATATATATATATATATATATATATATATATTATATATTATATATATAATATATACATACATACGTATATGTATATGTATTATATATATATATATATATATCAATTCAAATTTGTATAGCGCTTTTCACAATACATATTGTATATATTATATATATATGTGTGTGTATATATATATATATATATATATATATATATATATATATATATATTTATATATATATATATATTATATATATATATACATAAGTATATGTTTAAACATACATCAGTGCTGCCAAATCAATTAATCATGATTAATTGTATCTATGTATGTATGCATGCATATACAATTGTGTATTTTATATATATATATATATATATATATATATATATATATATATATATATATATACACAAACATTATTATATAAACTTATTATATTATATAAACTTATTATATCATATATTATATGAAAAAACTTTTATGTTAGATGCGATTAATCCTGATTAATCAATTTGACAGCACTAATATACATATTTATTAGAGAACATACAGTATATACATACACGCACATACTACTAAATATATATATAAATGTATATATATATATATATATATATTATATACACTGTATATATATATAATGTCTATATAGTTTTTATTTATTTCTATTTTATTTTTAGTTTGTTATTTTAGTACATTAAATTAAACTAAATGAAAATGAGCAATAGTGCCTTGCCAACCAGCTGAAATAAACTAAGTTTAAGGTTGTTGTTTTTTCAGTTAACACTTATTTAATTTCAAGTGGCATTTTTTATGGATTTAGTAGTTGTAATTTTACTTAACTATAATAATCTTACCGTGCTGTTTTTTGTATGCGCACGTGTTCTGTCAGACAGCCCTTTATGTCCATCACTGTACACTGTGCATCTACTGAAGCGTGGCTTGACCAGTATGACCTGATGTGTGTGTGTGCGTGTTCACCTTTATATGATCAGCCTGCAGTTTCTAGCCTTCGACACGGAAGCCTCTCACGACATCCTGAGGGTCTGGGACGGGCCCCTGGAGAACGACATGTCTCTGCGGGAGGTGAGCGGATCTCTTCTGCCCGAGAACATCCACAGCACACTCAACATGGTCACCGTTCAGTTCGAGACCGACTTCTACATCAGCAAGTCTGGGTTCGCCATTGAGTTCTCCAGTGAGTGGATCTGTGGACTGAAGCGTACAGTAACTGCTCATAAGGGCTTCATCGACTGTTAATCGCTCTGAATGTGATCACAGGCTCGGTGGCCACGGCATGCAGAGATCCAGGAGTTCCCATGAACGGCAGTCGTAATGGAGACGGTCGCGAGCCTGGAGACACCGTGACCTTTCAGTGTGATCCTGGGTATGAACTGCAGGGAGACGTGAAGATTACCTGCATACAAGTGGAGAACCGCTACTACTGGCAACCCAGCCCTCCTGTCTGTATAGGTGAGGGTTATACTGGGATTTCATTAAAGGAATGGATCTGGTCCAATTAGTATTTGACTTTAGAATTATACTGGCTGCATGTAACATTTGTTTGATCTTGTTATTTTCTTGCAATAAATGTTGAAATAAAAGAAGATTTATTTTATTTTAGTTAACATTTATTTATTTAAAGCATCAGAAATGTTTATACACTCTTAAAACTGCTGGGTTGTTTCAACCCAACTTTGGGTCAAATAGGGAAAACCAGCCGTTGAGTTAGATTTTTACATTACATTTTTAACCCAACATTTCATTTCGGTTTGTCCATATTTGACCATGAAACAACTATTGAAACAACATATTGAAACAACCAGTAATTTTTAGAGTGTGTATATATATATATATATTGGGTCGCACTTTATATTAAGTGGCTATAGGTACTATGTACTTACATTGAAATTAATTATTTGTTCATACATATCATACATGTTTTTACATTGTACTTATATTTTGATAATACCTGCATGTAATTACAGCTGTAATTAATGTATGTAATTACACTGTTGACCCTTCCCTTACACCTTAACCCAACCTTAAAACTACCCAGACCGCCACACCTGACCCTAACCTTACCTGTATCACTCCTCAATAGCAGCACAAGTGTTTTACAATACAACCTGAACACAATAAGTACCTTGTACTGTACTTATTTTTTGATGTAAGTACATAGTACTTAAAGCCACTTAATATAAAGTGGGACAAAATATTGTTTTTGTATCTAACAGTTCATACAACAAAGCAGGATTCGTGTCCATGATGTTTTAAAAAAGTTACGATATGCCAAATCATACTGTATTTGTACACTGCAAGTGCTATATCTGTAAACATTAGACGAAGCCTCATACTGTACATACAGTAAGAAGTATTGTTTTACTCATTTTCATAAGACATATTCATGATTCTGAGACATCTAAGCGGCTTATAGTTAATTAGTACATGCTGATAATTAGTACTTTAGATGCTGACAACAGGACATGTATCTAAAAAGTATTTTTTTTTATCAGGCCATTCTCAAGAGCGAAGGACCCGACACTATTGAGATTCCTTGTCATCGCGGTGACATGAAAGTCTTCCCAAATTAATGAATATCAAATAACCAGATACGGATTGTCTCTTCCTTTCAAAAGACACTTCATATTGGGAGCAGGAAAGTGCGGCTGCAGGATTTTCAGCTTTTCCTTTCATATTTTAAATAACCTTTCTCTCTTGCTATAGTTCTCATTCTCATATATAAGATATGAGCGCTTTACATGGTTCCTCAGAGGAGCTTAAAAATCTCTCAATATCTCTGTCTGTGCGTGTTCACTCCAGCGCTCTTTCTCCTGGTTCCTGGTTGGCACAGATGTTCAAGCCGCATGTTTTAATAAGAGATTCTCCTCATGTGTTACTAATGCCCATATGCTGCTGATACGAGTCCTCTGTGTTTTCCCAGCTCCATGTGGGGGCAATCTCACCGGTTCCTCTGGGTTTATTCTGTCGCCCAACTTCCCTCATCCGTACCCGCACAGCAAGGACTGCGACTGGCTCATCGCCGTCAACTCGGATTACGTCCTGTCTCTTGCGTTCATCAGGTAAACTCATCTATGAGCTATTCTGTATGACTGTGCAATTCATACAATCATATTAAACCAACAAAACTGAAAAAGGATACATGAAAAGCAGTAACAATACAATATACTGCATGAGAGAGAGAGAGAGAGAGAGAGAGAGAGAGAGAGAGAAAACTACATTGTTACATAGTTTTTATTAATATTCTGAATTCGTTTTTATTTTTTTAATGCTTTCTGCTTTAATTTTATTTAGTTTTAGTTGTTATTTTATAATTTTTTTATATTTCTATATTTTTATTACAATTTTATTTCAGTTTTAGTTATTTAAATACATCAAGTTAAACTAAATAAAAATAAGAAAGGTTCAAATAAAATTTATTTAAAGCAGCAGAAATGTTTTATAGTTGTATTTAATATATATATTTATAAAAAAAAAAAATTTTACTATAATAAATTAAATATACAATTGAATTAAAATAATTATGGCATTGATTTTTGTATGATTTTATATGTTAGATAAAGTCAAAAGATATCTACAGATATATACACCTTTGAAACTAGCTACTCTTACAATTAATATATATAATATTTTATATATATATATATATATATATATATATATATATATATATATGTATGTATGTGAAAAAGGAGGAACATACATATGCATTCATATATAAAAAGGAAATATAATTTTTATTTATTTAAGATTTATTAATCAGTGGTGTGCAGAAAAACATAATAAAAAGTCATATAATAATTAAACGAAAAGAGGGAGAAAGACAAACAAAACTATACTGTATGTATATATATAAATCAAATATCTTCTAGGCCTCTGGTCTCAGCTGAAGGTATGCATTAGTCCGGGGTGATTATATGTACGACCTTTGAGGACGATCCGATGTTTTTTTTGTCAGTCAAATGTCAGTGTTTGAGCAGAATGTCGTGAACAGCGAGGGAGGTGTGTATACTTCAGTGTTGTGAATGCAGGCCGTGCGGTTCTCTGTGAGGAGGAGGTTAATATCCGCTCAACCCTCTGTTGCGGTCGGGTCAGCGCAGTTTAAATTGTGGCCGATGAGACAGAAAGATGTGCGATCGGAAATAATCTCACTGTGCGCTTATTCCTGGTCTTTCCTTTATGCCTTCACATGAGCTATAATATCTCCAACTGATGAGTTCACCAGTTCATTTAGAGGCTGCTGTGTCATAACGCTGAGTTTAAAACGAGCGCCCGCGGTGTCCTCCGACATGGCCGCAGTCGACGTGTTGAGTAATTATGCAGTCAATGTCTGAATTAAAATGCATTTCATGTCTGGGAGAGATAATGAGCCCAGCTGGAATTCTTTGCTCATTTTGTCTGTAATGAACCTGACGTTGGTCCCTTTTTTTTTTTAGCTTCCCCTCTTCTTGCCTTAAAGGTGTAGAGCGGTGTCTCTGCCTTGAGTGATGTGACCAATTAGTATAAAAGCAGGGTTGATAAATTTCCTTCACAGTCCAATCATGTTGCTAATTATGTCCATTTTTCATTTAGCCAAGACGAGGCGACGCTCGAGCCGCAAGCGGGATCCTCCGTCCGGTCGGGGTCAGCGTGAGGTTACGTTCGAGTGCTGTAGGAGTTTGTCCTATTTGACAGTCGCCAGAGTCCTAATGTTAATGCTAATAGCACCGCTAGCAAGCCATTCCCTTCCACCTGGATCAAAGCGTGTCGCGAAGGTCTAGTCCAGGCGTGAGGCCGTGGAATAATAATCAGATTCAGAAGAAGAAGAAGTGCTTAGGTTTCAGGATTTCTCCTTCTGTCTCTCACGCTCACACTGTTGAACGTTTAAACTTTGCTTCGTCTTCTCTTTGACTCTTTCATCTGTGAGCAGTTCCTTTAATGACAGCGATAGCTCAAAAATGTGTCTGTAGCTATGTTTCCATCCACACGTTTTAATCCGCATTAAGTGATATCGAATGAAAAATGCCTTATGGAAACCGTAAAATTCGATTGAATTTCATGAATATCGACTCAAATGAAATGCATTCATTCTCATCCTATCACATCAAAATGCTGATGGAAACGTTATTATGGCGCGATCCATTTTGTCTAGCAAAACTTTGTTCGCAAATGTTTGCTTAATGTTGTGCAGTTCGGTGCGAAGTGAATGGAAACACCTTAAAATGTCTCAAATCAATTCGATATACCAATATGATCGCAAAACAGCATGTGACGTCATTACGCACAGGTTTTTATTCGCTTTAAAGCCGTTGGATGGAAACACACTTTCACCAGCTTTATTCGCATGAGTTTTTTAACCGAACTTCAGATAATTCCATTGACAAGTGGATTGAAACTTGGGTCTCAAGTCTCAACAAGAGCATTTGAGGCTGTTTTGTGAGTTTTCTAGTGCCTAATATTTTTCAAAACCTTCACAGCCGCTAGTTAGAGCAATACATCAGCCCCAAAAACAGATGAGGAAGAACTTATTCTCTCTTTTTTTTTAACCCAGCCCAGCAGGTAGTGTCATCCTCATAGTTGACATCATGTAGCCTCTTTCTCATTTGAGTTCGGTCCTCTCCGAGTAAACAAGCGTGTTGGAGTTCTGCCAGAACGGCAATGTCTCAAACAAGTTTCTAATAAATAGCTCTCGTTCGGTTCCATCTCAAAGACTTTCATTACACAGTCCATTACTGACTCCTTTCTCCTTAAAAAATCCACCGTATGAAATATGTCCATAATGAAATTGGAAATGAACAATACACTCCGGGAAAAAAGTGACCTCTTTTAGCATCACTACTAATGTAATCCCATCCGGGTGTCTCTCTATTTAGCAATAGTACCGTTTGTGCCATCAACCTGATTTCTTCAGAAATAATTGTTTTCTGATTGACAGCTACAGTGTGTATGGAGTACTGGGTAAAAGCAGATGCACCTGTTTATCAGAAATTAATGGCTTTTTTAATGTGGTGTAAAGGATCTTATCCCGTGTATGAATTATCCTATAATAACCCCTAAGCAGTGGATTCTGACGCAGTGAAGTGTGGAAGGCATGCTTAGCGTTCTCTCTCTGCATAATGGGGGGGGAAAGGGAGTGTAAATCTGATTCAGTCACAATCCATCTCATGCAAATGACTCTCCACTGATGTGCGAGACCTTATCATTACTGCAAATGAAAAGTGCAAGTGTTTATAAGTGTGTCTGGGGAATCTCAGAGCCCAGCAGAGATGCTGCTGATTCTGCACTGGTGTTTGAGAACAACTGGTTATATGGGCAATACCCTCAACGTACCTGATACCGTACACGGCAAGTTAGCATGCGTTTAGATGGACAGTTAAATAATTGGTCATGCAACAGGACAATGATCCCAAGAACACCGCAAATCTATAACAGAATGGCTGGAAAAGAGAAGAATCAAGGTGTTGCACCGGCCCAGTCAAAGTCCAGTGCCCGGTTGCAGAAAGCACCTTAAGTGTAATTTTCACTTAAGTTCGCCCTTATGTTTCCCTTAAACCTAAGGGTGTTGCAGAAAAAAACCCTTAAGTGTTACTTAAGGGTTTCTTTAAGTAAAACGTCATGAATTTCCCTTAAATGCTGTTTTTTCACTTAAGTAATCCCTTAAAAAGTGTTAAGTGTTGCATAAAACCCCTTAACGGTCATTTCCCTGAGTATAACTTAAGGTTTGGAAATCGTAACCTTAAGAGTAACGCGGACAAAAATAAGACGAAAAATTGTAGCAGGAATACCGATTTGATCGACGCGCAATATTTCACATCACTAGCAAACTAAACGGCGACCTTGACCATGTCACAAATCGCAACCACTCTTTATCTGCGGTATTACAACTGCTTATAGCACTGTTTTTTTGCAAATGGAAAATTTCAGACGGTAGTGGGAGATGTTTTCCACGTGCATAAATCTACGTGCATAAATCTAAAAAACTATAGGCTATTTGCTTCTTATTTATTAATCCAGGCACATTTGCTGATGAAACATTGATTAAAATGAAGATAAAATTTATACAAAACAAAATTTTCAAGCAAAAATAATATTTGAAGATCGCTGGGTATTATTTGATTATTATTCTAAAATAGCACCCCTCCACCACATGCACGCACGCATGCATGTATAGGCTACACACCAGAGCATGTGAGCGGTGTGACGCTTAAATATAAGTAAAAAAACTTAAGCATATGTTTCATATTTATGTTTAAATAATATAATGTTATTTTTTTATTTCATCTACAGTATGTTGATTAAATGAAAAGGGAATCGCATGAGATGAGTAAGATATGATGACCAATATATCGGAAAACATTTAATCAATGTTTCATCAACAAATGTGCCTGGATTAATAAATAAGAAGCAAGTATAGTAAACAATATAATCAGGACACGGAGGCGCCGGCGCGTGAACTGGAGCGCGTCTCATAAATGAACCGAAACTCAGCGTATAAGATGCTTGTCTCACACACAGACCTGAGAAGTAAATCTATAGAAAGCTTGAAATGTCTACCTTTAAACAAAATAATTAAAAACTAAAAGAAATTGGCAACTCTCTGTTTATGATTCCAACCGGACTGAAATGTTGCAATCCTCAATGAATTGATGCAACGTTGTAAAGAAGAACGGGCCAAAATTCCCCCAAAATGATGCAAGAGACTGATACTGGCATACAGAAAACCAGCTTATTGCTTCTAAAAGTGGCTCTACAAGCACCTTGGCTTTTCAATTTGGGCTTTTTTGTTGTTAAATAAATAAATACAACAAGTGGTAATATGCAATTTGTTGTTGTTCATCTGCGGTTGCATTTACCAAAAATATTGAATGGAATATGGCGTGACAACTTGCCCCGGTCTCCCCTATCACTCTGAAACCGTGTCTGATTCCTTTGTACATGTTTTACTTTATACTTTCGTCTGCAAAGTTGATCTCAGGACTGGAATATCTGTATCCAGATCAAGAGCTTTTGATCCCTCTATTCAGAAACCTCTTTGATCATTTCTCCTAGCTTCAGCATAGAGCCCAACTACGACTTCTTGTATATCTACGACGGAACGGACAGCAACAGTCCTCTGATCGGGAGCTTCCAGGACAGCAAGCTTCCCGAACGGATCGAGAGCAGCTCTAACAGCATGTACCTGGCCTTCCGCAGTGATGGCTCTGTCAGCTACACCGGCTTTCACCTGGAGTACAAAGGTAGATTCTGACATTTCACCTGCCTAAACGTCCAAACCCTTAGTTAGATACACATAATTCTGACTGCAGTCAAATTAACCTTGACTAGTAGCCTATTCAGTTCACGGTTTAAAGCGATAGCTCACCCAAAAAATTAACATTCTGTGATCATTTACTCACCCTTATCTATTTATTTTTCTGTGTGATTTTAGTATGATTAAGATACTATGCTAGTTTTTATTATTATATTTTCCATTTTAATTTTAGTTAAAGGTTTAGTCGTTTTTCTTTGTCTATATAGTTTTATGACTTTTTATTTTATTATTTAAATTATATTTATTATATTACTTGTATTAATTTATTTTAGTTCATTACTAATTACTAGTTATTTTATTTTTAAACTAAATGAAAATGAGAAATGTTGCGAGGCTACTAGCTAAAAACTAAATGTTTTTATTTTTTATTTTTTTTATTTTTATATTTTCAGTTAACTATTATAAGTATATATATATATATAAAGCTCTAAATATAATGTTAAATAACAAATGTAACATTTATTTTTACCTCGCATTTATTTTTTTTGCTTTTGCACTCTATGCATAAAATTCTGAAAATGAAAAAAGTGTTTTTAATTTACCTTAAATAAAAACTGCAGAAAGTACAGTTTTGTGAAAATCATCCTTAAACTTAATCCTGAACTTGATAAAACAATTATCTTTATTTAAAATGTGTTTCAAGCCTTCAAAACATGTTTTAAGTCTTAACATATTTCCCTTTAGTTAACTTTTGTTCTTAAACACACTGATAATAACCTTGCCCGGGACACAATTTAGTTTTTTCTTTTTTTATATGTTTTTATTCGGTTTATAGTTACCAGACAAGCTTCAACTCCAATAAAAAAGGTTATGTTGTAAAGTAATGTTGGTTTCACCCATCCCGCAAGCTAAAGTGATTTCAAGCCTTGCTTTCCCTGCACCTTCTCTCCATCTCTCACAGCTAAACTGAGGGAGTCATGCTTTGATCCCGGTAATGTGATGAATGGCACTCGGCTCGGCAGTGACTACAAGCTGGGCTCCACTGTGACCTTCTACTGTGAGGCAGGCTACGTCCTCCAGGGCTATTCCACGCTTACCTGCATTATGGGTGATGATGGCAGGCCTGGCTGGAACAGGGGTCTGCCCAGCTGTCAAGGTACAGTCCGCAAGTAAAGATGGATGTTTATCTGAGAATAACCAAAGAAAAACAGCTCGGCCCTGCTGCCGTAGACCAAACAAAATGAATCAAACACATAAAACGACTCACTAGCCAAGATTTTTTTCTATCCAGACTGGTGTCTCAAAATAGCAGTTCATCATGAATGTTTAAGCATAAAATAATGAGTGATCTGGGTGTTTGTGTGTACAGCACCATGTGGAAGCCGCTCTACTGGGACAGATGGAACCGTGCTGTCGCCGAATTTCCCGAGGAACTACACGACGGGACAGAGCTGTGTGTACGCTATCTCCGTGCCCAGGGAGTTCGGTGAGTAACTGGAAATGCAAAACAAGATTGGATGCAGTTAAAACCACATTTAGCAGAACACAGCAAAGGCAAAAATATGCTTTTTGTGTGCGTTTGGGGTTTTAACACAAATTCTAGAGGCTTTTTGTGAGGCAATATGTGCTCAAAACTCTTTATTATGTCTGCGTGTGGTTTTAAACATATTTAACTATGTTACATGTTAATTAATTCACATAGTCCTAGTTTAAATTCAAAGTCTCATCAGTCTCATATGTACTCATCGTCTTGTACATATGACACTATTACATGCCATAATATTCACATTAATTGTATAAAAAGTGTATAAAATCATGTTACTTTGCAGTGTGCTTAATAGTATTGAATGTGCACTTCAGATCTTGAAAGTATATATTTTTTATGATCAATATAGTATTTTTGAAATAAGAGGCCACTTAAGCAGTACACCTTCATGACTATCTATTAACACACTTTAAGTGCACTTTTGAAATGTAAAATTTAAAATTTTACTTTAAAGTACACTTATTTTTATGTGTTGACTGACATACTAAAGCACATGTAAAGTGCTGGATAATAATTTGAACTGTAGTGTGTTCTTTATTATAGAAGTTAATATTGTAATAGTACTAAATTGCAACTTCATCATTACACTAGTGTTATTTAGATATTTGACATAAAAGCTTGAATATAAATGACATTAAAGTTTACCATAAATGCAGTACATTCTGCAGTACACTAACCATATTTCAAAGACAATAGAATTATGAAATTACATTTAAAAATGTACTTTCTCAAAGTGGTCAAAAACCACTCATCTAATTGCATTAAATATCAATTTAAACTATTATACTTTTTCATTTAGTTGCAATAAACATGTGATGTTAATACTTCAGTTTGCATTTGAGTATCTTCTTATTAACGTAACTAGTATACTACTATTTTAAAAAGTATGCTAAAGTGTACTACTCCTTCACAAGGGTGAGTCTCATCTGAATTGTGTTAAAGTATACTAGTCTCCTGCATTAATTTCTATACATTTAATTTGCTATTTCATAGACAGAATGTGTGTAGCTTAGCAAATAGGTTCCTCGACTTTCATTTATTCCTTAAAGCCATCTGTCGACCTGTCTAGAAGCAAGGTGTTGCTCAGTATACGAATATTTCATAGTTTAGAGAGCGTAGCCAGTCTGGTGTCACTGCACAAAGACCTGACCTTCCAAACAAAAAGTGGAAAAAGAGATGAAGAAATGAACTGAAATGAATTTGGGTATTGCATGCAGCTCTGATTCAGAGTCTCTGTGTGGAACAGTCACAGAAAAGTTGGAGAAGCTGTGGCTTGCTTTTTAGCAAATCATTTAAAGTAGTCAAGCTACTCTGTTTAAAAAAGCAGTTAGCTACTAACTAAACAGAACCAACTATGTTTAAAGAAGACCTATTGTGCTATTATTCTTCAGGGAACGAACACGTCCCAATATTTCTCATTTAAATAATTAATACGCAGAATAAAGGGGGAGGCGGGACATTTCCAAAACACACTTGACCAATCACAAAACACTGCTTCAGCCGACCAATCAGAGCACAGTGTGCTTTTCAGAAGGAGGGGCTTCATAGAGACAGGAACCAGTTTATACTTCTGCGTCGGGTGCGCGCAGTAGGTACGACGTAACATACGCACAAACGCGTACCCTTCGCCGTACCCTGACGCGCACCTCCTCACAAATGTATCTACACGTCGCGGCGACGCGGACTGCAAGATCTGTGATTGGTCGGCTTGGTAGCATCGCGTTTCCTCCTATGCATTTCTGCCGTGTTCTTATGCACTGCCCGCCATTTTTAAATTCAGAAGATCAGTTAAAGTTCATTGAAGAAACATGGAAATGGACCAAGTGACCGAGCGATTGGTTGAAGAGAGTGCGGAAATACAGCCATCTGTATGCTCTCTTTCAGTCGCCATTGCTTGTAGTAGCCTGAACTCAAAACAGTCACGAGGAATCTAAACACAGTGGAACATTAAAACCCTCCGCCGCCAACTAGCGTTTCGGCGCTGTTACTGCAGAGCAACACAGACGTAACGCAAAAGTATAAATGCTCACTACGGCGTCGCCTACGTGCGTAGCCTAAAGCCTCGTACACACCGGGACGAATATCGGCTCGCGTTATTCGTCAGCGTTTTTCAATGCGTTTTTTGTGTTCACACCCAAGCGATTTTCGCTGACGATGAGCCGAGTGAACATGCAAATTCATTCCCTGACATTAGATGGCGCTAAATACCCCGGTCCACAAAGTGCTTCTGACACTCGCTTGTCACTCAGAAGAAGAGAGCAAGTTTGTCGCGTTTGTCATATAGTTCTTTATTCTCGTTGGTGTCTCTTTATATAGACATCAACAAGACCAGCAGCTCTACGTTCATCTTCCTCGTCTCATTTCTTCCCTGCAGAGTGTAGTAGACGCTGTATATCTTCGCCGTTACGTATGTGTGCTCGGCAAGACCGTTTTGTGTTGAGCGCCCCCAAGTTGTGTTTTACTGTAACTTCAGAAGCTCCAGACACGTGAGCAAAAGCGCCAATCTCATTGGTCGGATAGTTTTTGACGCGGCGCGTCAAACCAGAAAAACGAACCCGAAGCGTTTTTAAAAAAATGACGCTTTTACGCGTGGCGTTTTACGCGTCGGTGTGCACACTCACATTGGCGCCCTTTGTTTAGTCACAAGGCGTTAAAAGTTGGCGAATAACGCGCGAAATTCGTCCCGGTGTGAACAGGCCTTAAGACGTAAACTACGGCAGACAATTGGCGCAGAAGTATAAATTGGCCTTTACTTTCTTCAGTAGAAGTCAAACGAAGATATTTTCAGAAATGTCACAAAACAGTGGAAACATTTATGTTCCAAATATTTTGTGTTCCATAGAAGTAATACAGGTTTGGAACAACATGAGGAAAATAAATAATGACCGAATTAAACTGTGAACTATCCCTTTAATTTATTAGAACAAGTCCAGCTTGTGTCAGTAGCTTGTATATCACCCAGAATCCTTGACCTGCTGTATTCCCGGGAGGCTTGAAATGTTTGCAGACAGCCTGTGATTGTAATATCCAGACGCCAGTTGGAAAATAGCACAGAGATGAAAGTGTGAAATGAGAAAGCACTTCAGACCTCCCGGTCTCAGTCTCTTGTCTTAGGTTTTATTTTTGTGCTAAAGGAAAGCCTCTTTGCTATATCTCAATCCTGTACCAAGAAGGCTATGGTGTTATTATGAGGTATTTGGTGTTGAAAGAAGAGAAACCATGACAAAAGAATAAAAAACCCTCCTCTGTAAATGTATCTGTCAGTTTAACTGTCCTGGGGATTTTGGACGTCCCTCACAAGCATCGTTTGGCATTATGTGAGCGGTTTGTGATGTCTCCCTGAGGCCCGTCTCTGGTCATTGAACTGCTCGCTCTCTGATGGAAGGTCCTAAACGAGATAGATGTCATTTGAAATGAAGCCTTAATAAAACGCAAACATGATAGCTTTGCAAATGAAAAGGAGTGAAAATGAATCGTCAGCAACTGAGGTGTTTTAGCCCCTGAAACACATGCATCACTCCATTGAACTCGGCGATTTCAACATTGGCATGTGTACACTTAGAACTAAACATACTGTGAAATATTGCTGGCTTGTTCAGTTCCCAACATAAATATTGACATTCAAATTACTTTACTATACAGTACTCTAAAGTATTCCTGTCAAATGAGTGGGATACAGATTGTGCCAAAGCTTTTCTTTCTGACTAGAAGACCAATAGCAATAAAAAATACAAATAAAATACTAGTAGCAGGCGAATACAAGAGAAACAAAAATATTTGCACTATAGTCTCCAAATTGAGGTTTGGGCAGAATTTAAAAAGCTAGTTCATCATTTACTCACCTTCATGTCATTCCAAACCTTTCTTTCATTCTTTCTTCTGTGGAACATAAAAGAATATTTTCTAAAAAAATATGATGAAAGTCAATGAAACATTCTTTCAAATTTCTACTTTTATGTTCCACAGAAAAAAGAAAGTAATAAAGGTTTGGAACGACATAAGGGTGAAAAAAAATGGTGACAGAATTTTTATACAATTAAATTTTTTTGGTTAAATAGCTGTTTAAAATGTATTTTATTTGAAATTAAATAGTTCAATGCTGAGTGGTACGCAACTCTGTTGATCATAGGAACAAAGGAATTGTTAATTTATGTCTATGGATTTTAACCCCAGGTACTGAGATCTAGACATAAACAATCACAGCAATTTGTCTTGTTCCCCGGAGCTGTAGTTCAAGCCATTAGTAATGATTGGAATTGCAAAAGGGCTGAGGTTCTTTTACATCAACGAATAATTAGTAAACCATGCCTATCTTTTAAAGTGATATCCACTTAACGTTATCTGCAAAGGTACATCCATTATGCTCAATTAGCAAAGCCAAATGTCACAGTGTGTAACTGTTTAAAAAATTAATAAATACAGTCTTGGCCAAAATAATTTTTTATTTTTTTTGCATGCTGCTTTAATTAGTCTTGTATACGTTTGGTTTACATTCGTCATCAGCGGCTCGGTTGAAATCATTCAAATGCGAGTTGAACAAGATAATGGCCAAAAAGCAGAAGCTGAACACAAATAGAGAGTGAAAAAGAGAGAAAGGGAGATGTATAAGTGTGGTTTGTGCTGATGTTGCTGAGCCTCTCACCTGCCGGGACGGGGGGGGTTCATTATCATGCACCTGAAGTATCGTCAAACATCCAGGCCAACAGAGGGAACGATTAAAAGCTTAAAGTGCCTTGTAGACCAAAGCCTGGGCTGAGCGCTTGTGTTGGAGTGGAGATAAATATCTTACGGTTGTCATAAAAGCTTTTGTTTTGTCGGATTCAGAAACAGCATGGAAGCAGATCATATAAGCCAGAATAGTTCAGCTGTGTGTAATGATTCTTGAGATATTGTGAAGCCAGTTTTATTGGTGGCCGTGGTTCGGGCATACAAAAACTTGCATTCAATCCATTGAGACTGTGAAGGAATCATAAAATGGACATTGCCATTGCTTTGAGTAGTTTTTTGGCGCACAATGCTGGTCAAACCTGTATTGTTTTTGGCCAGTATAATGCTGATATGTGAACATTTATATCATTTTTTTTTCATTTAGCCAGATGCTTTTATCCAAAGTGATCTACAAAAGAGGAACAATACAACAAAGTCATTCATCCTTGAGAGACAGTCCTGTGACACGAAGTTTCACAGCTGCTGAGAGAAGTTAAAATAAGTTGTTTTTTGAAGGTAGAGAGGGATTGAGTTGTTCCGATCCCGTCGGGAAGATCTTTCCACCATCGGGGTTCACTGTCTGTGAAGATTTCAGAGGGAATTTTGTGGCTTTTTGTTGGTATCATGAAGCACTGCTCTCGCACTAACTGCAGATTTCTGGAGGCATGTACATTCGCAGAAGTAAGTGTAGGAGGAAATGTGGAAAGCGGATGCAGATCCAGTAACTAAAATGAATGATAGCAAATAATATTGATTTAAAGGCGCTGTATGTAACTTTTTTTACTCTACTAAAGCATACAAATCAAGATGGCGCCGCGGATGGCTGCCTCGGTGCGGAGCTCTCCAGTTATTGTGTTGTTTTTGTTTGTTTGTCCTGTGTTTAGTCATTATTTTCCTATCAGCTTCACCAAAGACGAACTACTGGACATTAGGAAACACACACCAGATAACTTTTCTACAGTTTTTGATAATTCAGACGTTTTGCTGGACATTCTCGTCGGAGGGGCAGCGCTGTTGTTCAAACGCGCGCTCAAACGCAAACGAGGAAAGCGAGCGGGCGCGCTGGTGAAACTCCGCGAGCGCGGCCTGCGCACTGCACTCCCTAGTATTCATCTTGCGAATCTCCGATCCCTTCCTAACAAAATGGACGAACTTCTCCTCCTCACCCGGATTAACAAGGATTTTTTAAACTCTGCTGCTCTGTGCTTCACTGAAACCTGGCTAAGTGAAGCCATACCGGACAACGCAATACATCTGCCGGGCTTCCAGCTGTTCCGAGCGGATCGCATCGCGGAGCTAACGGGGAAGACGAGAGGTGGTGGATTGTGTTTCTACATTAACGAAAGTTGGTGTTCAGATGTAACAACACTGAAGAAGATGTGCTCTCCTAATTTAGAGGCGATCTTCATAAACTGTAAACCTTTCTACTCGCCACGGGAGTTTTCCTCTTTCATTCTCGTGAATGTTTACATCCCTCCAGACGCGTGCGTGAGCGCGGCACTACAACAGCTGGCTGAACAAATAGCCGAAACGGAACAAAGGTACCCAGACTCTCTTTTAATAATTCTAGGGGATTTTAACAAAGCAAATCTTTCCCGTGAACTTCCAAAATACAGACAGCACGTTACATGTCCCACAAGAGACAGTAATATACTGGACCACTGTTACACCACAATAAAGAATGCGTATCACTCCGTTCCACGAGCAGCTTTGGGGCTCTCTGATCACTGTTTGGTTCATCTTATACCGACCTACAGGCAGAAACTGAAATCAGCTAAACCTGTAATAAGGACTGTAAAAAGATGGACTAATGAAGCAGAGCAGGATATACAGGCCTGCTTCGATTGCACTGATTGGACTGTTTTTGAAGCTGCTACCAACGATCTGGATGAGCTCACAGATACTGTTACATCATATATCAGTTTCTGTGAGGATACATGCATTCCTACCAGGACATTCTTATCATTCACCAATGATAAACCATGGTTTACTGGGAAACTCAAACAGCTTCGTCATGCCAAAGAGGATGCTCACAAAAGTGGGGATAAAATCTTGTATAACCATGCCAAGAACAGACTGACAAAGGAGATCAGAGTTGCTAAAAGAGCCTACTCTGAAAAGCTGAAAAACCAGTTTTCATCCAACGACCCATCATCAGTCTGGAATGGCCTGAAGAACATCACCAATTACAAGTCACCATCCTCCCGATCTGTGGACAATCCACACCTGGCTGATGATTTAAACTCATTTTACTGCAGGTTTGAAAAGCCCTCATTCACACCTCTCACCGGCTCTGACCTGCAGTTCACACATCCACCATCACCTCCTACACCCCCTCCTCTCCCCCCTCCTGCCATCCAACCTGAGCTTAAGGTCTGTGTGGAGGACGTGAGCCGAGTCTTCAAAAAACAGAAGACTAGGAAAGCCTCAGGCCCAGACGGCATCTCGTCTGCTTGTCTAAAAGCCTGCGCTGACCAACTGGCCCCGGTCTTCACGCAGATCTTCAACAGATCATTGGAGCAATGTGAAGTTCCCTGCTGCTTCAAACGCTCCACTATCATTCCGGTCCCCAAAAAAAACAAAATCACTGGACTTAATGACTACAGACCTGTCGCTCTCACGTCCGTGGTCATGAAGTCGTTTGAAAGACTGGTGTTGGCCCACCTGAAGGACATCACTGGACCCCTGCTGGATCCTTTTCAGTTTGCTTACAGAGCAAACAGGTCTGTGGATGATGCAGTCAACATGGGACTGCATTATATCCTGCAACATCTCGACAGACCTGGGACTTATGCAAGGATCCTCTTTGTGGACTTCAGTTCGGCCTTCAATACCATCATGCCTGATCTACTCACAGACAAACTGACCCAGCTCTCCATTCCATCCTCGATCTGTCAGTGGATCTCCAGCTTCCTGACGGACCGGCAGCAGCTCGTGAGACTGGGGAAACACACATCCAGGACTCTCACCACCAGCACTGGCGCCCCCCAAGGGTGCGTTCTCTCCCCACTGCTCTTCTCCCTGTACACTAACGACTGCACTTCAAAAGACCCCACTGTCAAGCTCCTGAAATTTGCAGACGACACCACTGTCATCGGTCTCATCCGAAACGGTGACGAGTCTGCTTACAGACTGGAGGTTGAACAGCTGGCTGTCTGGTGCAGTTATAACAACCTTGAGCTGAACACGCTCAAAACAGTGGAGATGACCGTGGACTTCAGGAGGAACAGCCCAGCACTCCCCCCACTCACCATCATGAACAGCACTGTGGAAGCAGTGGAGTCATTCAGGTTCCTGGGCACTATCATCTCTCAGGACCTGAAGTGGGACAATCACATTGACTCCATTGTGAAAAAGGCCCAGCAGAGACTGTATTTCCTTCGCCAGCTGAGGAAGTTCAACCTGCCACAGGAGCTGCTGATTCAGTTCTACTCAGCCGTCATCGAGTCTGTCCTATGCACTTCCATCACTGTCTGGTTTGGTTCAGCTACCAAATCAGACATCATGAGACTACAGCGGACAGTCCGGACTGCAGAGAGGATCATTGGTGCCCCCCTGCCAACCCTCCAGGACCTGTACTCTTCCAGAGTGAGGAAGAGAGCAGGTAAAATCATCACAGACTCCACTCACCCTGGACACCACCTGTTTGAACTGTTACCGTCAAGACGGAGACTCAGATCACTGGCCACAAGAACATCTCGGCACAGGAACAGTTTCTTCCCACAGGCCATTTCCCTCCTGAACAGTTAACATATCTCCCAAGGCATATGCCTTTAAGTGCAATACCCCCACTGTTTAGTGCAATATCTCCTAAACTCAGGTTATTTATATTTATATTTATTCATACTATTCAAAATACTGTATATATGTTCATAATCCGAAAATGTTTATTCTGACTAAACCCAACCGTGGCCTTATATTTTATATTTTATAGTATTTTCATATATATATATATATATATATATATATATATCAGACCTGCAAACTTGTCGCTTTTCGGCGAAAATCGCCGTTTTCTTGGGCAATTGGATCATTTACGTGAATCGCGTAGAACCGGAGAGTTTTTTATTGGGGGGAGGGGGGGGGGGTGTATGCTGCATGCTGCATGCTGCCCGCCCTTCATCTGCATGCCATGCAGGCTAGAATTGAGAAACATTATTGGATAATTCTTATATTTGACATTTCTCAGGGCCATCGGGATCTTAGCACTTTTTCTCTTGGCCAATCGGAATCTTAGCACTTGCGTCAGAATCTTGATTCTTGAAGCACACAGCCTCAACCACGCGAGTCTGCCGGGCCGCCTGGGTGAAAACCAGGAATCCTGAAAAAAAAAAACAAAAAAAACACGCGAGTCTGATAGAAACTCATAACGTGTAGGAATCTTATGTGAAATTTGAGGTAAGTCAAGCATTTTGGAGCAAAAACAAAAGCTATTTGTTTGCTTGATTCAATTAACGTTAGCTACCGCTTTTTATGCGATATCATTTTTTTATGCGTACAGGCGTCACGGTTCGGTGCACGAATTTGCACTGAGAATACACGACATAAAAATAAATAAAACTCTAGATAGCGATAAATTTAGCTCTATTCACGTTTGGTGTGAACGCAGCATAATGAACAGGCTGCGATGTCGAGAGAGAGAGAGAGAGAGAGACAGAGAGAGAGAGAGAGAGAGACAGAGAGAGAGAGAGAGGAGAGAGAGAGAGAGAGAGAGAGAGAGAGAGAGAGAGGCGCAATCACGATCAAACAGTGGAAACAAAAACATACTCCATCATTTGGTTCATACAGGACAATGACATCCTTCAAAATGCAAAGTGTTTACTTATTTGTGTACACTCGCAATCAAATACAACATTGTGCTTTTGTCACACTTTAAACTCTTATCAAACTGTAACCTACAACTGTCACACACACATTTTTAAAAAAACATTGTTTTTTATGTTTTTTAAGCTGTTTGAAATATGAGGACGCATGCAATGTCCTCATATTTCACGTGTTAGTTGTAATACCAGTGTAATATGCATGTCATTATACACATTTGTGTCCTCATATATCACAAAAACAAGCGCACACACACACACACACACACACACACACACACACACACACACACACACACACACACACACACACACACACACACACACACACACACACACACACACACACAGTTTTTAAAGCAAAACATATTTATCCAACCCCATTTAAAAACAGTCTGTGGGTTCCATCTTTTGGACATTCATCATATCACATTGGTTTTCATTTTTTGTCCTCGGTGTAGGAGCACTAATCTGTTTATTTTTAAGTTACACATTCTACATTGCTTAAAAAAGAAAATCAAATGTGTTTTTAATGGTAGTATTATTTTATACGGAAATCAATTATTTATAATTCAGATGAGAATAAAGTTAGGGTTAATTAAAATTAAGGAAAACAAATATATTGATATATATGAAATATAGCAAATTAATTTTAAATTCATTTAGGTACAATTACCAAACATATCTCAAGGTCTTTTTGTCTTTTTATTAATTTTTATTAATAAACTAATTTTATAAAACTATTGTCAGTGCACTACAAATAAACTGGTTCTAAGCCTTTATTAATAAAACTCATTTAAAAAATACAAGGCTTAAGACAATGAAAAAAATGCTATCTATATTTTTGTTTTGCTTTTCACTCAATTGTACCGAAACCGAACCGTGACTTCTGTGTAACCACCCCTAGTATTGTCGTCATACCTATAAATTACGTTAAGCTATGCTAAAAATGGTATGAATGGTTTCCTAAACGGTAAAAAAATATTGTTTTACTCGAGGGGAGGTGGAAAATGAGCTTAATTCCCCAAATGGTGGAATATCCCTGTAACGTTAGCTAGGCTTATCGTTAACCGGGTATCCAATCATCTCCCCCAAGGCGACACTGTCACCTTTTTTACTATGAGGAGTTTGCAGGTCTGATATATATATATATATATATATATATATATATATATATATATATATATATTATATATATATTTTTTTATAATTTTATTTTTAGATTTTGTATTACTGTTTCTTGTTGTATTTGTATCTGTATATGTGCACTGGAAGCTTCAGTACCAAAGAAAATTCCTTGTGTGTGCAAGCACACTTGGCAATAAAGCTCTTTCTGATTCTGATTCTGATTCTGATTCTGAAATACCATAATATGTTTGCCGATATTTAGGAAACACGCTAAGTTCACATACTCGTTTCTCTGAAAAACACTTCTACAGCCAATTATTTTACTTATTATTTTACACATTCCGTGTTGTCTGTCGGGTTTTTTTCTGTGTGACTCCGCCCACTGCCAGTTCACCCAATAGTATTTCGACACCAGTCGGTTGCCAGTTGGCAGGAAACACAGTGTATCGCAGCCATGGAAACGAGATTGCAGATTCCACACAACCTAAAAAGCCTCGTTATGCATCTAAAAATCTCTATGAACGAGAGCATATTAAAACACGGATAACTCTTTATTTTCGTTTTTAATTTTGATCGTTCCTGTTGTGTGTCCTCAAACTGGCAACCCGTGTGAGTGTCGAGTCTGAGGAGGAGGAGCGGAAACAACAATCTCTGATATTTCAAATTTGAACTGCAGTACCTATTTCAACCACTAGCTGACATTCTTACAGACTGCACCTTTAAATAACATATTATGCCCTTTTTCAAAGCCTTGATTTTGTTTTTGGGCTCTACTAGAGTATGTTTTTGTGATTGAATGTTCAGAAAAACACATTATTTCCCCCATATTCTCCATTATTCCCTCTCTTTCAAGTCTTATCTCTATGAAGCCCCTCCTTCTGAAAAGCACACTGTGCTCTGATTGGTCGGCTGGATCAGTGTGTTGGTGATTGGTCGAGAGCTTCGAGTGTGTTTGGGAAATGTCCCGCCCCTTACCATAACCGCCAGTTTAACACACTACTAACTAACTCAACCAGGCCCCGCCCCTTTATTCTGCATATTAATTATTTAAATGAGGAAAATTTTGTGACGTGTTTGTTCCCGGAAGAAACTCAAGACTACAATGGAGACGTTATAAATGTCTTTACTGTCACTTTTGATCGATTTAATGCTTCCTTTGTGAATAAAAGAAAAAAAAAATCTTAATAACCCCAAACTTTTGAATTGTAGTGAATATCAGAACATTAAATATGTAATTCATAAATGATAATTTGCTAATATGTTTAAATGTTCAAATGAGTAGAGGTCATTTAAGAACAGTCCTGAGAAATGATAGTCCTTCATGGCACCAAATTAATTTTTCATTAGGTATTTTTGTCTTTTTTGCAGAAAAACAAAACAAAAATCTAAACATCCATGAGACTAAAGATCAGCTTAAAGTGAAATTCAGTTAGGTAACAAGATCCACTGGCAGATATTTTTCCTATTTTACGCATAAACCTTACAATAGTCTGTTAGGATGTTAGATTGATGCTTAAAATAATATTTATATAATTTCCCAAAGGTGCAAGAAAAATAAACTTAATGTTCAATGTTCTCTGAGAACAAGGCTAAATATAATATGCAGTTTTGCTTAAGTAAAACTGTTTAGATATTTTCTACTAGGAAACGAGACATAAATCCTCATTAAGGAAGGATTTTCTTGCAGTCGTGAAGAAACAGTAATTATAAAAGATTCACATTACACTGCTAACATTCACTGATCTTTATGATCCCTAATCACAGTGAGCAAAAACTTCAGATCTTGCATTCTTCTGAATGAAAGCATCACACACATGCGCACACACACCACACACGCATGCACACACACACAAACACACACACATGCACACACACACACACACACACACACACAAACATGCATAGACACACGCACACACACACACACACACACACACACACGCATGCACACACACACACACACAAACACACACACGCACACATGCACACACACACACACACACACACACACACACAAACATGCATAGACACACGCACACACACACATGTGCACACACACACACACACAAACACACGCATGCACACAGACACACACACAGACACACACGCACACACACACTACACACATACACACAAGCGTGCACACACACACACACACACACAAACATGCACACACAAACATGCATAGGCACACGCACGCACACACACACACACACACACGTGCACACAACACACAACACAGCAACACACACACACACACAACAAGCACACACAACACCACACACAAAAACACAAACACACGCATGCACACACACACACACAGCACAACACACACAACACACACACACACACACAAGCGACACACACACACATAACACACAAACATGCACACACAAACATCGAACACACGCACGACACACACACACACACACCACACACACACACACACACACACACAAGCGACACACACACACAACACACCATGCAACAGCACACACTACAGACACACACGCACACACACACTACACACACACACACAACACACACACACACACATCAACACACAACATACAGCGACCACAGCTCTGACTACAGACATCACCCCTACAAAAGCACACCCACACACCAATGATTTCCATTATTCTGTCAGCAAGAGATCTGGCCCAATTTTAAACAATGACAGTTGCTTGTAAATGTTCATTATTCAGGCACAAAGCATGATGCCGGCTATTTCAGACCGACAGCGGCCCCGGCAGTCATACAGAATAGCAGGCCAATCCCTCGCTCCCAACCGGGTCAACATGTGCAGGGAATGCTCGCAAACGTCATGTCTAAATATGATGATCTCTGACTGTTAAAATATTCCATGTTGAAGCCAAAACCGTCAATTACGGCTTCATTTCTGCTTTCTGTTTTGGAAACAGTTTTCTGCAAGCCATACAAGTGAGCATAATGTGTTTTTAACTGTTGATCAGAGCGCTTCACGAGTGAGCGTGCTTTTCACAGCTTAAGATAGTAAACATTTATGTTGCCAAACAGCGCTAAGCCTTGAGAGCTGCGGAGTGGCGTGTTGAAGATGTAATCAGTGAGAAGCGTTCATTATCTGTTAGATTTCAGCTAGTCAGTCGAGAACCTTACGTTGAGTTTAAATATATGCTGTGCTCCTTGCATTAGTCAAGCGTTCCTGTGTTTGCTGGGATCATGCGGGAAGCTCGGTCAGGACGGCTCAGCCGGTGTTCATAGGGGTTACATTAGCAACATTGTCACCTTTCCCATTGAATTTCAATAGAGCATTATTAATATGTTATTGATATGCATCTGCTGGCTGCTCAGTGCCCGATATTTCATTCAAAAACTGATATTGGCTTCAATATAAAGATTTGCAATACACTCTTGAAAATAAAACTGCCAAAAAGGGGTTTTCTCAGCAATTACAGAAGAAGCACCTTTCAGTGAACAGTTCTTAAAATAACCTTTTTTTATTATTATTAGTGTGAAAATGTAATAATCTGAAGAATCCTTCTCCACAATAAATAACCTTTTGTGCAATGAAAGGTTCCATGGATGTTTGTGGTGCGTGCGTGCGTGCGTTGCGTGCGTGTGTGTGTGTGTGTGTGTGGGGTGTGCTTGTTTTTGTGATATATGAGGACACAAATGTGTATAATGACATGCATATTACACTGGTATTACAACTTACACGTGATATATGATGGCATTGCATGAGTCCTCATATTTCAAATAGCTTAAAAAACATAAAAAACTATATTTTTTAAAAAATGTTAAAATGCGGAATGTCTCCTGTGATGGGTAGGTTTAGGGACAGGGGCAGTGTAGGGGACAGAATATATAGTTTGTCCAGTATAAAAACCATTACGCCTATGGAGAGTCCCCACAAAGATAGCGAACCAGACGTGTGTGTGTGTGTGTGTGCGTGTGTGTGTGTGCGCGCGTGTGTGTGTGCACGTGTGTGTGTGTGTAGACTTATTAGAGACATAGTGGTCATTGTAATTAATAAAACAAAATAGTTTTTAACTGATATTTTTGTGGATATACTTGTGGAATTTGAACTTATATCACTAGACTACACCTTGCTTATACATGAAGACATGTATGAATGAATGTAACATAAGAGACCATATTAGTATTTTTGATTTATCATTAGAGAATTTGCTTTAGGGCTCCTTCATATGTAGATGAAAAATAAGAAAGACTTTCAACAACGTAGCAATTCAAAAGTAATGCATATAGAGATATTAAATAAATTCTCTGTTTGAATGCCGGGGGCGACCATTAGAGCAGTTACACTTTCTATATTTTCTGACAGTTAGAAATAGTCAAGTAAATAGCTTTTCCCCTGGCTGACTCTGACCTCCATACAAACAAACACACACACACACACAGTCACAGTTTCATGTCTTTGACTGAAAGGGATCGCTCTTCTCTCTCTACAAAGCTATTCTAAAGCCTGTGAGATTTGGGAATTGCAAGCCCCAGAGCCAAAACATCAAAACAGAACAGAAGTCAAGGCAAAGTTCATTTACCAGCGAGAACGAGAAAGCAGAGGAACACCAGGGCTCTGTATTATTATTATTATTATTATTATATTTTTGTTGCGTTTCATGACTCAGTCAGACCAAAGGTGCTAAAGTTCTCTGGTCTGGTAAAGCACAGTCAAGCAGGCAGTAAGTGTCGTTTCTTGACTTTGCCGTTGGCTAAGGGCTCTTAAGCACAGTGTTTTCCAAAAGTAATTCTTAAATTAAAATCTCAGCGGTAGGGATTTTGTGGTGCTTTACTTTTAGTTTCAATACTTCCTTTTGTAGAAAGCTACTGACGATCTGACAGCTGTGCGATTCGTTTGTGCAAATATTTTAACGTGTAACAAAAATAGATCACAAGCACAAGTCTTCTTGTGAATATAAATTTGCTAAATAAATATTCAATTCAAATTTATTTGTATAGCGCTTTTCACAATACATATTGTTTAAATGTGAGTTAATGTGATATGTATACTGTACCATTCAATAGTTTGGGGTCAGATTTATTTATTTTATTTTTTTTTAAAGTAAATCATGCATTAAATTAATACATTTATTTATATATATATATATATATATTATATATATATATATATATATATATAATATATATATATATATATATATATTAAATGTAAATGTATATATAATGTTACAAAATATTTCCATTTCAAATAAATTAAGTTGTTTTGAGCTTTCTGTTCATCAAAGAATCCAAAAAAATATGATCATAGTTTTCACAAAATTATTATGCAGCACAACTGTTTCCAACATTGATAATAATAATAATCAGAAATGTTTCTTGAGCAGCAAATCATCATATTAGAATGATTGAGTGATGATGCTGAAAATCCAGTTTTGATCACAGGAATAGATTACAGAAGTACAGTAGAAAACAGTATTTTTACATTTATATTTCACAACATTTATCATAAATATATGCAGCCTTGGCTTATATGAGACTCTATTTAGAGTATATTTGACCTGGAAACCTGAAAGAGTCGTCATTAAGGTTAAAGTCAGCTGATTGTCAGGGTCAGTGCCACCATAAACTGGCACACTTGTGATGGCATCATGGCTATTGTCCAGGTAATTAGTAAAGAAGCAGATGTTATTCTGCCAGAAAACAGTGAAGGTTAAATGTCCACAGTACGTGAAGGAAATAGGCATATATCTAACTGACCATGCATGTTGGCAAGGTCCATCATAATTATGGAAGTGCTTACACCGTCAGAACAGCTCTGATGCACCATAAGCTGTCTTCAGTGTTAATTATTGATTAATTACATATGCGGTTCACAAGTATACAAGCTCTGAATTACATAATCTTGCTGTTTATACACAGATATTTACTAAAAGTGCAGTTTCTTAGCCATGATGGTAAAAATGAAATGCATAGTTATTGACTTCAGTGTAACTTATTTGACTGTATATGCCGTAGAATCTGAGGATGACAGTGAAAGCGGTTCTCGAGCGGGACTCGAACCGTAGTTCTGTAACAGCGACGCCTCCAAAGCCTCCAGTGTCAGTCGCTGCTCCTCTTGAAATCAGAGAGAGGTTTACACACTCCAATACTGGCCAACCACAGTTATATTAGCAAAGACACACACACACCTGAACTTTAGCCTTGAGTAGATGGTTTTAAAAAGTAAAGTAAATTTGGATTACACTTAATAGAGGACCAATGCCAGACACTGAACCCCAGAGGAGCTCAAGAGCGTGATGAGGGGTTGATATTGATAATAAACTTTCTTTTTTACTCCTTTAAAATTGTAAATATATATATATATAATGTTAATGTGTTATTTCGTTTTTGGGTGAATTTTGATTTGGATTGGATTATTTATCACACTGCAAAATGCAGCACTGTTTAAATTTGTTTTTTTTAAAGCTTTTTATTATTATTACTTTTTTATTTTACAAGTTCCTATTTTATTTTAGTTCCTAAAAACATTAATCCATAAGATTCAAGTTGTGTACCAAATGACAAGACTATACACTACACTATGTACTTATGCACTCATCAGTGTAGTGTATATAAATTGTATAAGTTTACATTAAAACATTCCACACTTTGTTTTTTCGTTTAATTATGTGCATCATCTGGGCATTTAAGTGCGCTTTTTCTATTCTACTATTCACACTATTTACACTACAAAACGTCATAGAATAGTGCAGAAGTACGTGAATTGGGATGCACCATCACTGTTGTATTTTTGCATGGAAAATAGTCTAAACATATGCAAGTTTAAAGGGTACCTATTATGGCATTTAAAATGTTCCTAATGTTGTTCTGGGAGTCCCCAACAACAGTTTTACATGCATGCAATGACAAAAAACACTTTTGTTGTCTTATAATATGCATTTATTTTTGCCTGATTTGCTCAGCGATTCCCTAATGATTCGTTCGTCCATCGATTCATATCAGCGACTCAGAGTCGACTCTTACTTTTGAGAGACAATAACTTTGTATACGGTGAACTTTCATATTTAAAACTTTGCAGGATGTTTTCGTTCACTTAGATCTATGTTACACACTACATGAAAGGTAATTTTCAAAATTCCTTTAAACACTTCATTTTCCTGGCAAACGTTTTAGAGATCGGACTGCTGTTGTTTTTAACCCATATATAGTGAATATAAAAAGGCTACAATTCGCTCTTTTACTACAATCCGCACAACATTAGCTTACTTAAATAATGCACTGAGAAAAATACAAATATTTTCAGCTACTGCAATATCTCTGTTCAGACATAAACAGGCTTTTGGAGCTTCTCCCTGTGTTGTGTGCGTGCGTGCATGTGTTGATTCCTCTGTCCCCACCATGTGGTGAGTGTGAACGGTGCTATCTGTCCTCCACACACACACACACACACACACTGCAGAACATCCTTCACTGATAACACATGCACAGGTGGCCATGCTGTTTTCGCTGTATTTTCATTTCTGTCTGAATTTTTGTTTGTGGATATTGCACCTTGGGCCAACTTGATTCTGATATGCGCAGGTTCATACATGTTATCTATCATTATTCATATGAAGGAAATGGCTTGTGGTCATGTTTACGTTATATTTCTAGTTAAAAAAACAAACCTGAACTTTTGTGGCATTGTTGTATACAGAAGTGAAGCGTCGAAAGTTGTAGTTTTAGGTTTTGCTGATTTGTCAGTCATAAGTGAAGGTTGTGTGTGTGGCGAGTCTCATCCGCTAGCTTTCTCCTGCTCATCCGATGACCCTGGGAATTCTCCACCTCAAAGAGATCCTGAGATTGTGCGCGAGCATCTCGGTCCCTAAGGGACAGGCATTGATGTGTGGAGGCGGATGTCCAGCGCTTGCCTGCTGATCCACACAGTGGTGTGCGAGGTATCCGAGAGCCTGCATCTCGCCCGAACGAGAGGGGGAACCTGGGATGTAATCTCTTGGGGTGAGTGACCCTTGCCTCTGAGTCCTAAAGAGCGAGTCAAGAGAGAACAAAGACATGGAGAGGCTTGGACATGATACTGAACACCCGGGGTTAGTGGGGTGGGGGGGGGGGTATTTTTAGCAAGAAAAATGGTATTAATGATTAATGGTAAAATTGTAAAAGGTAAAAAGAGTGTGTGTTGTGTGTGTGTGTGTGTGTGTGTGTGTGTGTGTGTGTGTGTGTGTGTGTGTGTGTGTGTGTGTGTGTGTGTGTGTGTGTGTGTGTGTGTGTGTGTGTGTGTGTGTGTGTGTGTGTGTGTGTGTGTGTGTGTGTGTGTGTGTGTGTGTGTGTGTGTGTGTGTGTGTGTGTCTGGATTGCTGCACTCGCTCATTAAAGGAGTAGTTCACATTTAAAAAAACTTTTGCTGATAATTTACTCACCCCCATGTCATCCAAGATGTCCACGTCTTTCTTTCTTCAGTCAAAAAGAAATTAAGGTTTTTGGATTTTCTCCATATAATGGACTTCATTGGGACCCAAACGGTTCAAGGTCCAAAAGACAGTTTCAGTGCAGCTTCAAAGGGCTTTAAACGACACCAGACGATGAATAAGGGTCTTATCTAGCGAAACCATCGCTCATTTAAAAAATAAATAACAAAGTTTAAGTTTTTTAAGCACAAATGCTCGCCTTGCTCTGTTCTGTGATGAGCGTTCCTGACTGTCCTGTTCGAACTCGTTCATCAAAATTAACAAATCTTTTTTCGATTCATGACTCGAAGGGTCCTAGATAAGACCCTTATTCATCGTCTGGAGTCGTTTAAAGCCCTTTGAAGCTGCACTGAAACTGTCTTTTGGACCTTGAACCGTTTGGCTCCCAATGAAGTCCATTATATGGAGAAAATCCAAAAACCTTAATTTCTTTTCGACTGAAGAAAGAAAGACGTGGACATCTTGGATGACATGGGGGTGAGTGAATTATCAGCAAAAGTTTTTTTAAAAGTGAACTACTCCTTTAACTGTATAGGCTACTCTCACAGATAGTGGAACGAAGATGTGAACATTAATTTTCATGGAAACAGCACTCGTCTGGTAAAGCAGTGTTTGCCTTTCTAAGAAAAGAAATCTGAACAATATCGCCATTTTGATGCAGGAATGACGCAATAAAAACAGCTTTACACCTCATCCAGGGTTACTGTAGTTGTAGTTTTAATTTAGTTTTTATTTGTTTTATTTTCTATTTTTCCTTTTCATTTAGTTTATTTTTTTAGTTATTGTTAGTTTCAAATGTGTTGTCAAGTTTCTTTTTTTATTATTTTAAGTTTCATGCATTCGTATGTGTGTATATTGTATATATATCGATTGTTTGGTTTATTTTAACAAAAACATCGGCAACCCTAAAACACACAAACACACATGTGCTCACACACACACACACACAACACACACACACACACACACATAAAATAAACCAAACTGGTTCAATAATACACTTATACCACTGATGGTTGGGGTCATTTTAGTCCCACTGACTTTCATTGTGTACAAAAAAAACAGCGTTATTCAAAATATGACCTTTTGTGTTACACAGAAGGAGGAACGACATGTTTTAGTTTTATATGTGAACTAATACCTTAGCATTGGTCTAAATATGAAATAGTGTTGCTTTTAAGGTATTTTGCTGTTGCTTTTCTTTTCAGCACAACAGGGTGTTTCTATCAAGGCATATTTTTATTTTGCTCTAACTGCAAGAACACGGCAGGACTGGTATCCCAGCGTGCTTTGCAGATTATGCTAATGAAAGTGAAATCATGGAGTCATCACAGGGAGAAGGAAAGGTGTGTTCCCTCCATTCACTTCTGTTCCTTTCAAAGAGCAAATTGAATCGGTGATCAAGTCCAGCTCCAGAGATGGAGAGACCGGGAACCACAAAGCTATTTTTTATTTCTGAATTGTGTAAGTCATGAGAAAAGAGGAAAAAGGTGTGAATTAATCACAGGCCTCATTTCCATAGCAGCCGGTAAGCATCTGTCAGAGTGTGTTAAGCGTGCGAGGATGTATGGAAAAGGCCAATCTTCTGCAGTGGAGGAAAATACTGTGAAATAAAGCTAAAGTCCTCTCTGAGAGCGAGCGCTAGCGTGATAAAACTATCTGCATATGAGTGATGCTTTTCATAATTATTTTCAGAACATACAGATGTTCAGCCTTACATGAGTGCATGAAAAAGGCACTTTCTGTGAATAAAGTACAAAATAGAGCCTGAAACTTCTAAATGTTATTATTATTATTATTATTATTTCTACACAAATGGTCTGTGTAAAGGGCATGTTGATTGCGAAAACTAAATTGTCAACATTTATAAAGTAATGATTAAATACACTCACCGGCCACTTTATTAGGTACCCCATGCTAGTAACGGGTTGGACCCCCTTTTGCCTTCAGAACTGCCTCAATTCTTCGTGGCATAGATTCAACAAGGTGCTGGAAGCATTCCTCAGGGAGTTTGGTCCATATTGACATGATGGCATCACACAGTTGCCGCAGATTTGTCGGCTGCACATCCATGATGCGAATCTCCCGTTCCACCACATCCCAAAGATGCTCTATTGGATTGAGATCTGGTGACTGTGGAGGCCATTTGAGTACAGCGAACTCATCGTCATGTTCAAGAAACCAGTCTGAGATGATTCCAGCTTTATGACATGGCGCATTATCCTGCTGAAAGTAGCCATCAGAAGTTGGGTACATTGTGGTCATAAAGGGATGGACATGGTCAGCAACAATACTCAGGTAGGCTGTGGCGTTGCAACGATGGTCAATTGGTACCAAGGGGCCCAAAGAGTGCCAAGAAAATATTCCCCACACCATGACACCACCACCACCAGCCTGAACCGTTGATACAAGGCAGGATGGATCCATGCTTTCATGTTGTAGACGCCAAATTCTGACCCTACCATCCGAATGTCGCAGCAGAAATCGAGACTCATCAGACCAGGCAACGTTTTTCCAATCTTCTATTGTCCAATTTCGATGAGCTTGTGCAAATTGTAGCCTCAGTTTCCTGTTCTTAGCTGAAAGGAGTGGCACCCGGTGGGGTCTTCTGCTGCTGTAGCCCATCTGCCTCAAAGTTCGACGTACTGTGCGTTCAGATATGCTCTTCTGCCCACCTTGGTTGTAACGGGTGGTTATTTGAGTCACTGTTGCCCTTCTATCAGCTCGAACCAGTCTGGCCATTCTCCTCTGACCTCTGGCATCAACAAGGCATTTCCGCCCACAGAACTGCCGCTCACTGGATGTTTTTTCTTTTTCGGACCATTCTCTGTAAACCCTAGAGATGGTTGTGCGTGAAAATCCCAGTAGATTAGCAGTTTCTGAAATACTCAGACCAGCCCTTCTGGCACCAACAATCATGCCACGTTCAAAGTCACTCAAATCACCTTTCTTCCCCATACTGATGCTCGGTTTGAACTGCAGGAGATTGTCTTGACCATGTCTACATGCCTAAATGCACTGAGTTGCCGCCATGTGATTGGCTGCTTAGAAATTAAGTGTTAACGAGCAGTTGGACAGGTGTACCTAATAAAGTGGCCGGTGAGTGTATATAACACTTATTTTTAAATAATTAACAGAACAACAAAAAAAATTCTATAAAACTGCAAATTAAATTAACTAAATTGTATTATATTAATACAACACTATAATAATATCATAATATACTAATTCAAAATTTGGGATGGGTAAAATTTATTTGATTTGTTTTTTTAAAATACAGTAACATTGTGTTTTCTATGTGCATATTCTTTAAAATATAATGCATTCCTGTGATCAAATCTGAATTTTCAGCATCACTCTTCTGCATTTCTGATTATTATAAATGTTGAACAGTTGTGCTGCATTATATTCTTTGATGGAAAAAGTTCAAAAGAACAGTATTTATTTGCGATAAAGGTTTCTTGTGAAAACCCAAGCTTTTAAAAGGTTGTGTTTCTAACAGTTTTCACAACACAAAATGAGATTTTTTCATCTAATGCTTTTAAAGTGAGCGATGGGACACGAAGTGTAGCCTATTAGTGAAAGTGCCAATACTATAAATAGAAATCTGCCCAATTAGTTTTCCATTTGTGAGAGGACAGCTGGAGGAGTGTGTAAACCATCAGAGCCCTTAATATTGATTTGTGCGTTCTCTCTTTTAATCTTAAAAATATGTATATGTATATCTCTATATATATTCCTTTATATTTGTTCGCTGTCATGTGTCACAGGGATGCACAGATCTTTGCTTCAGTCCGCACTGCTCGTGTCACGCACACATCCAGCTTCAATTGGCACTTCTCAAATAAGGGCTACGGGGAAGCAAAATGAGATGTAAGGAATGTCATCACGAAGCTGAGGATGAGTTACAGTGTGTGTCAGGAATTACTAAACTTCTCAGTCGTCTGAAAATGTAGTCTGGATTCCTCCTATACATATACACATTTAAATGATATTGAATTAGTGTCGGAACTGCATCAAGTTTCTTCACTCAGTATGTCATTTTGTGAGGTCTGACATCTGAAACACATTAATAATACTTATTTTAAACAGCACTATTACTAAAATGCACTTTAGTGCAACTGTGTAGTTCTCATACACATTCTACTACACTTGACATGCACTTTATTATATATATACTGTACATACTTATTTTGAGTTCTGCTGTTTAAATGCATTTTGCTACATTTGACATTACATTTTGATGTTCCAGGAATATTGCATCAATAAATTTTGTTGTCCCAGAATAGTGCATTTTCAGGCCAGTTTCTCTCTACAAAAGCGGTCCCTGATGATGACGCCACCCGTCTTCATCTTTAAAACTTTCCCTGAGAAACAAAGCGCTGCATTAGTGACCCCTGGCCTAATGTAATTATAATGGGTTGAGTATGATTACTACATGTACTACTTAAGCCTTCTACATTATTAATAGGTGCATAAAAGCATGCGTAAAGGGATCCGTCTTTTGTTGAGATTCACATTCTAAAATAAATGAATAAATAAACTGTAAACTGGCACAATATCATTTTTTTCCCCTTCCAAATTGATTTGTTTTCTCTCATTGCCCCATTTTGTGTGGTGCATGCGAGCGAAACCTTAGCGGCCACGATTGTTTTCTGACATGAAGTGGTAATTGTCTTGGCATCGCTAAAGCCTTGGAGATGGAGAACTCAAGAATAATGGATTGAGGACCGCCACTATCTTCCCTTCTATTGTTCTTATCAAAGGCATAGGGGGCACGGACTCCCTGCACGCACGCTGGCAACAGACTTGATGAACCATGATTCATTTTCCACAGTTTGCAGCCACTTTCAATAACGGCCTAATTTCATAAGTGCCCACAATTCACACTAGCTGTGTTCCAAATGTCGAACACTGCCTACTTCCTATATAGGCTATCATCTACATATCATCTATCTGTGGTTCACTCTGAAGGCCCGAACACACCGAGCCGGCGGTCCGTGTCCTGATAGTCGTTGAGCGTCGGCTAGCCCGGTTTTTGCAGTGTGCTACACACCCTCGGCACTACTCGTGCAGAACGTACATGTTAGCCGACTGTCGCATGTAGTCCTGTTGATGTGTTTTTGGCCGAGACGCTGCCAACGTGAGGTGATAACAACGCTAGTTCTTTTATGCTGATTAAATAGGTAACACTTTATTTGAAGGGGTGTGCATAAGACTGACATGACACTGTCATAAACATGACATAACACCTGTCATGAACATGAAGGCGTCTTTATGAATGTTTATGACTGTTGTCATTAAGTGTCATTCGGTAAATTATGACACTTTTAATGCAAAGTTGACATTGTTTAAAATGTCTTTGTTATGACAACTTGACATTAACAAAGACAAAAATGTCTTTGTTATGACAACTTGACATTACCCAAGACAAAAATGTCTTGATTATGACAACTTGACATTAACAAAGACAGAAATGTCTTTGTTATGACAACTTGATATTAACCAAGAAATCATAACCTGTCAACCTGTCACAAATATGTCATAACAGGTCTAATTATCAAACTTCAAGCATTTTGCAGTGTAATAACCCTTAATGACATCTTTATAACTAGTACAATGTGTTCCACTTTACTTGAGGACAGGTAATATTCATGACACAGTTATAATGGTGTCATGACGGCCAAAGTTGTGACAGGTTGACAGGTTATGATTTCTCGGTTAATGTCAAGTTGTCATAACAGAGACATTTCTGTCTTTGTTAATGTCAAGTTGTCATAATCAAGACATTTTTGTCTTGGGTAATTTCAAGTTGTCATAACAAAGACATTTTAAACAATGTCAACTTTGCATTGAAAGTGTCATAATTTACCGAATGACACTTAATGACAACAGTCATAAACATTCATAAAGACTCCTTCATGTTTATGACAGGTGTTATGTCATGTTTATGACAGTGTCATGTCAGTCTTATGCACACCCCTTCAAATAAAGTGTTACCATTAAGGGTGTTGAATCTGTATTTGTCGGGTCTTGGGTTGTCTGAGAAGTGATTTACTGTAATCTGGTGACTGTTGGCGTTGGCCGTTGCAGTGTGAATTGGCCTTTAGAAGAACATTTTCTACATAGGAATGCATGATATATCAGCCACCATATCGGTATCGACTGATATATGTTCATTTTTAATGGTATCGTTATCGATCCTGATAAGAAAATTTGGCGGGGATCTTAAATAATGTATTTTTCCTTCAGCTGAGACACTTCAGATGCGCACTGTTCAACATGATGGCTTTGCATTGCTTGAAATATGATTGGAATCAGTTCAAAAAAGATAATACAGTTAAGTGCAACATGTGCAGCGCAAGTCTGTCATATCTGCTACATAAAATTATGGTGAGAACATCATTATAAGTGTGTGTTTGGCAAATGGATTTAATGGTGAGACTTTGTTTATTTTTTTAATCAGGCTCTCAAAAATTATATTAAAATAGGTACTTTCAAATTAAAATAATGATCTAATGAAACTATCCCTTTAACTATCCATGTATACTGTAGGCTGCTGTCCCACTTCTAACAAAGTGACAGACACAACTGATTACTTTCACTTTACACATAACCAACTGTGTTTATGTTAACCCTGTGTGTATTTGACAGTATTTACACAATCAGACGCAATTTAGATAAAGTCCAGTAACCAGGCGCTGTTTGACAGGTTTGTAGTGTGTGCTTGTGCTCAGTGTGTACGTGCACAGAAAAAAAAAAAACGCATGTCAGAACAGATCTCGAATGAAATGTTTAAAGGATAATTCCAGTATTTAGCACTTTGAGTCTATTTTCTAGTTTGTTTTGGATGAACTAGAGTGGTGGACACAGAAATGTTGACGATGTCTCGACTTTTTGACTCTTTTAGAATCGCCTCTGAGCGCTTCAGAGTGGCTGTCTATGGGCATGCACAAACATGTGCTTAAAACAACCCTTAACGTTAGTTTTCAAAACTGTGACACTCACCGAGTGGTTAGTGGTGTTCGTTGACGTTCCAAAACAAGTAACGTAGCGAAATACAGTTTCTGTCGTGTTTGCCATTTTGTATCGAGCGGAAGTTTATACGCGGTTGTGAGGTATCTGAAAAAAATAGTTCCACTATAGCAAATAACACGGATTGAAATCATACATTGCGCCGATATATTTGTTTTTAATCATCAACGAACACCACTAACCACAGTTTTGAAAACGAACGTTAAGGGTTGTTTCAAGCACATGTTTGTGCATGCCCATAGACAGCCACTCTGAAGCGCTCAGAGGCGATTCTAAAAGAGTCAAAAAGTCGAGACCCATCGTCAACATTTTTGTGTCGACAACTCTAGTTCATCCAAAACACACTAGAAAATAGACTCAAAGTGCTAAATACCGGAATTATCCTTTAACCAGCCAGGCTTTAAAGCAAATGCAAATAATAAACTTTTGTGATTGAGTAAGTGCAGTGTCCCATGAGTAACTCTAGCGCTGCGTTAACATGTGATGCGAATGTACTTCGAGTTACAGGTCACGGTCAGGGTCTATAGCATGGGTCACCAATCTCGGTCCTGGAGGGCCGGTGTCCTGCAGAGTTTAGCTCCGACCCCAATTAAACACACCTGAACCAGCTAATCAAGGTCTCACTAGGCATAATAGAAACGTTCAGGCAGGTGTGTTGGACCTGGTTGGAACTAAACTCTGCAGGACACCGGCCCTCCAGGACCGAGATTGGTGACCCATGGTCTATAGTTTGGGGGCCCCTAGTGGCGGCGGGGCCCTAAGCAGCCGCTTAGTTCGCGTATGGGCCGGCTCTGCATTAAATTATTTCAATTATTTCAGTCTGTGATTCAGTGGAATCAAACTGGTGAAAATGTCATTTGTTGTCCAGAAGTTTGCAGCAGGTGCTGCCGCGTGCAATGCCAATAAAGCCAATCAGGTCCAGGTAATCAAGCTCTTTGTTTACCTCAAATGACAAATAAATCATTTTTTCAAAATTGGTTTCTGCAAGAGTTTGATTACACGCTTGTATTGCCGAGCAGAGAACTGTTTAATCACACAGTGGCTATGCTGAGCACATGAAGCTCTCCATCGATCCCACAGCCCTGCTGAATCACTGGAATCTCTGCCAGATTTCAAAGACACGCTTAAGGATGTAGTCTGAGCCCTGAGCAGAAGTACAGAGGCATTTCCTTCTATCTGTCCATTTATATCATGACTTTACAGATCAGAGCTAATTTCATCCACTCCTGAGAACTGCATTTTGATGCTTGGCTTCTATATTTAAAGCCTTTTTTCAATTAATTTCACCATGGCAGCGAAAAAGAGATGCCAAAGAGGTCAGTAGAATACAACTCTTTCCCTAAGTTTTGTTCTTCGTACAATGCTTTGTTTAATCTTCTCTAATCCTTAAGATATAGGGTAGGGATTTGATGCAATGGTGATGAGTAGCATACTAATGATCTTCTCCTAATGGTGGAAACATCAAAGCATTGGACAGAAAATGAAAGTGTAACAAGTGTTCCCAGTGGAGGACCAAACCAATGCACACTCATGATACTGGGAGATGTTTGAAATAAACATACCGCTTTACCGCCGAGAGCTCTCACTGGTCTGAAGTGCACAGATTCGTTGAAGAAACAGGATTCTGCCTAATGTATTGCATGTTCAAGTACTTATAGTGGCTTCTAAATGGGAATCTAAAAGTGTGTGAAGTACATGAGTAATACAGGCAGAAAACCTTTCATGACACATTTGCTGCTTGTAGGATTCCAGCTGGGATCTCAACAGTCGACAGCTCAACTTTGATTATTGTGCATGATAGCCCATAAATGGTCAATTTAAAAAATATATATATATTTGCCTTTATAAATGTAAAATCATTTAAAATGCTATACAAGTAAATCTACACGTTTTTTTTATATCGATTTTTTTCATGATAATTTTAAGCACTTTCTTTTTTTTCTTATGTTATTTCATTAAATATTTGTTTAATGGCATCTTTTTGATATCACAGATACCATTACTGCTACTGATGTCTCTATGCAATTGATTTATTTTCTAAAATTTAGCCGTAAATAATGGCCATTCGGCATTACATTAAATTAAAAGTTGTTATATTTTTAAAAGCTTAATAAATGTTAAAATTGATAGCTTTTAATTATAAAGAAACTTAACCTATTATAATAAATGTCACATTTACCTGCCCTTCAATATATCAGGGCTCAATTTTTTCTATTTTTCTATTCAGATTTTTCCTTGCCCTTTAAAAATGCAAAAAACGTTATTGTTTTTGGCCCATGTAATCTTGTAAACAGTGTTTTAAGATTTCCAGGTAGCTCTAGCAGGATATATACAGAAATTAAATAGTCTTTTCTGTATAAATTGAGAATTAAATATAAATGAATTCGTATTAAAGCTACAAATGTTATTCAGCCAAGAGCAGTGGAAAATTTTCTCTTTATCGTTTGTTCTTTGATTAACTTTAAAGTAACACCATGTAACTTTTCCTCTTCGGTCGCCCTACTGGTTGGAAACGAAATTGTCCATTGCCGCTGTCGTAAATAATTTAGCCTACCGTCGCACGCACGCTTGCTGTTTATCCCGCACCGGCTTTAGAATGAACGATGTCCACAGACAAGGTAGAGTATGTTACATGATTTCATGAAAGGATGATGTATTGCGACATCAGAAACGAAGAAAAACGAAATAATGACTATTGCAGCGCTTGACGTAAAGCAGACGAATTTTGTAGTTCTTTTTGTGCACGGGTTCCTACCCGAAACCCCAAGTTACATAGTGCCAGTAAAAGCGATACAGACCCGTCAGGCGATGGCAGACGTGTCATTTAACTTATTTTAAGTCGATGTACCATCATAAGGGTCTTGGAAATATATTATGAAGGTTGAAAAACTACTTAGTGTTACTTTAATGACAGACATCACTACAGCAGGTTTATTAGGTTGCTGTCACTTTAAGAGCTGCCGCACATGACGTGGATCTGACACGCATAACATTTTCTCACAACCTTTATTTAAGACTTAATTTAACTCATTTAAGACTGTGCTTGCAAGGATACTCGACAAAATAGACATTTTGTTGGTCAAAAAAATTCTTTTTGAACATTTTGACACTGCCTGTTTTTTTTTTCTCCCCCTCAGTTCTATTTGGACAGTTTGTCCTGTTCCAGACGTCACTGAATGATGTTGTGGACATTTACGATGGGCCAACGCAACAGTCCTCTCTGCTGTCTTCTCTCTCTGGGTCTCACTCAGGTAAAGCTCAGACAATCAATGCACTTCCTACTCAAAACTGAATGTGTGGTCAATATTCATCTCAGGACACCGATAGAGCCTTAAAGGGATACTCCACTTTTTTTGGAAATAGGCTAATTTTACAACCCCCCAGAGTTAAACAGTTGAGTTTTACCGTTTTTGAATCCATTCAGCCGATTTTCTGATATTTAGAAGAATATCAGTAATCAGACAGTTTCTGGTCTCATTGACTCCCATAGTATATTTTTTTCCTACTATGGAAGTCAATGAGACCAGAAACTGTCTGCTTACTGATATTCTTCTAAATATAAGAAAATCAGCTGAATGGATTCGAAAACAGTAAAACTCAACTGTTTAACTCTGGGGGAGATGTAAAATTAGCCTATTTCCAAAAAAAGTGGAGTATCCCTTTAAAATTTTCTGATGTGATGCTGTTATTGCAAAACAACAAAGAGGTGTTGCATTTTCTGTGCTTTTGGACTGCATTGAGCTCTTTGATATATATATAGCATAGCTTCAACACTCAGAACAATAGTAAACAAAGATATGGTTAATATAAGAAGATAAAAATACAATAGAAGAAGAAATAGCTGTCACTAGCGTAAATGTGATGAGGCGGAGTAATTCTGTGTTTATCTCATAATTTGTGTTGGGGCGTCCTGTAGTAAATGGATCTGTCAGTGGCTTTTTACTCTGGAAGGGGTTATTGTCATTTGATTGAAATGCCTCATGGGAGTTCAGAATCAAAAGAGACATTTCCCCTCTGCAGATATACGTCTCTATCAGAAGTCTTTTGAAGCCAAAAGAATAAGCAAAAAATGTTGATGTGCACAGATCTCCGAAATGCAATTTTAAAATATATTTACTCTTGTGTGTGTTTCCAGGGGAGTCGTTGCCCTTGAGTACGGGAAATCAAATCACTATCAAGTTTACTACAGTTGGACCAGAAACTGCCAAAGGCTTTCATTTTGTATACCAAGGTCAGTTTTCAGCTCTATCAAGAAAAATATTAATATTTATTAGAGGTGGGCATAGATTAATTTTTTTAATCTAGATTAATCTAGAGTAATTTTAAAATTAATCTAGATTAATCTAGATTAAAATGGCTCATTTGAATTTTCCCGAAGGCATTTAGAATATGTATGCTACCCAAATAATGACTAAAAGTAAGTCTTTGAGAAGAGTTCGCCTCGCATAGGGATGTGCATTTCTGCCAAAAATGCCATTCGACAATCGAGGAGCAAAAGTCGAATATCGTTAAAAAACAAAACAAACAAAAAACGCAATGACAGAAAGGGAGGCCAATTTCATCTTTAGCGATTTGTCATCAAACAAGCTGTTTATTAATTGAACAAGTAACATGTTTTCTTCGTTTTTTTTTAACATAGTATTTGGAAGGAAAAAAAAAACAATACGCACGACAGTCCGTTTTTGCATCGCCAATGCTCGTTAGATCAAAAAATAATGTCATCATATGTCATAATGATTTTATGTGAACCTGCCTTGTTATTGCAATAGCCTTCTTTTTAAACAAATTAGTTTCAATCAATGTAAACTATTCGTGTGATTATGCCACTGCGCAATACACGCACATTACCGCGGGATGGCGGGTGTTCATTTCATAAACTGTGGACAATGGTAGCTTATTTAAAGTGTAAATTTCAGGTAAAAATCGTCACGAAGATAATGCAATGTGCTTACTAAATATAAAGATAAGAACCGCCCACCATTGTTTTTTTTTTATATTTTTTATACCAAATGCTGAATATAATGAAAAGTTGGTTCGTTTTACAAGCACGCCCCCTCCTTCCACTAGGCTGGGCGTGATGTCATAACAGGGACTCCAAGCTTCTACGGTCTATGCTCCAAGCCTAGAGTTACGTTATATTGGAGGAGACCTAGCTAGCGAAAATGGTTAACTATTGTGCTTCTGCGGGATGTAGGAATACACCAAAAACGGGGGAGAGGCTCCACAAGTTTCCCAAGGACAAACGGCTGATTCGTGCCTGTAAGTGTTAGCATAACTTACCCGAGGTAGAGCTTAGATCAGGCCCAAAACATCAAGCAAGACCCTAACGTTAACCGAGCCCGCTGTGTCCGAGTCCGGCCCGACACATTAACTGTAATTATGAGCCCGAGCCCGGTTTAAACCCGGCTATTTTTGAATACGTGTGTCGTTATAACTGACGTGCTCAATTACTTTCTCCCGACCGCAACATTCATGTTTTGTCCCGCTCCCGCCCGCAAAAATACTTTTTTTCTGTACCTCCACATACTTTCAAGTTAGCCTACGTGTCGCTGTTATAACATAAAAGCAAGCGGGCTACTGCGTGCATGGCATGAAGCTGACATCAGTTCATCGCGATCTCACACATCTCTGTTATTATCAATGAAGCTTTCATAATATATAACGTTACACTATGTTTGTTATAATTAGAGGATTTGCCAGCATACAGAATTCAGTACTGAACAAAAAGTCTGTTTTGAGCGGTGAGGGGAGTCCATCGTAAATGCTTCTGATTGGCTATTGTTGCGTTCAAGAAATCAACACATATGGCTGTGATTGGCTACATCGCTCCTCGCTGCTGACATGTTAGAAATAGAAACTCTGCCTGTAAACCGTTTCTATTTTGTTTTAGATGTTCTTATTGATTTTCTGCAACAGATGAATAATATTGTATTAGTTTTTACGTTTTATTCAGATATTTCTAGTTTGCGGGAGTCCCGCAAATCGTTTTATTCTCCCTCAAACAGCACACACGGAGTGAGTGCATAGCTGTCCGCAGCTCCCTGTTATGACATCATCACCCAGTTACGGTAAAAAACACGCTACCTTTGAAGAAACCCCAATAAATGTTATTTTAAACGCATTTTAAGACAGAAATTTTTAAATATATACATATTGGGCACTTTAATGTACACATTAATCAGTTGTGGTGGTTAACCTGCAATTTACACTTTAACCTGTTAACCAGTGCGCCGACGCTCTGAAGCGTTTTTTTTTGTAGCCTATAAATTAATGTATGTCCAAAAACCGGATAATGTCGTACTTTTTAGTAGTGCTATCGTGGCGTAATGATCTGTTTGGTTGTAAAATGTATTACCTGAATGAAATGAACTCGAATGTATCGTCCTGTGGAATCATTCATTCACAGACAGAATACGAAGATGTTCAACTAATAAAGATCTTCATCGCTGGCAAAGATATGATGCATTTGCAGATTTGCTTTGACTAGACTAGACTGTAGATCCACGGCCACTTCATCCAACGCTCTTGATGTTCTTAAATCTTCCTGTTACTTATGACTCCTCGAGTGAATTGAAAGCGCTTCGAGTTCAGAAGATTCAGTGCGTGAGGAACTGAACAGATCAACTGATTCGCGAACCGCTTTAACGGATCTGACAACTTGTTTGATGAAGTCTTTGAACAGAATCGATTCAAAAGAGTAATTCATCTGTAAATGAGCATCGCTCATGTCCATACAAAGGATACAGCGCGCTTGGAATAAACTCATTTAACAACGTATAGCATTCAAATAAAGTAACGAGAGGAACGTCGCCCAACCAAGTGAAAGTACACCTTGTGTCCCTGACAGGAAAATACCCTGCTGCGCGATCTGTGACAGTAGGCGCGGCGTCAATGTCATACTACACATTAGAATTGCGCGAAAATAACGATATTCGAAAAAGCTATTTATGATACCAACCCAATTTAGATTAACGGCGATATTTTTTTTATCGCGCGATAAGAGTCTCACGTTAACGCAGCACGTTAACGCCGATAACGGCCCAGCACTAATATTTATACAACACTATTGAAGACTAATGGAAATATTTTTGTTACTTCCTGTAACACTAGTCAGTATTTGATATATACTTTTCAAAATATACAATCATACACTTTAGTTACATTTTTTAGAAATGTCTTTGTGCTTTTGTCCTTTTATTATTATTATTTAAATATTGCTATTTAGGTATAATTTATTTTTATTTCATTTTTCCGTTTAAGTTTTATTTTTTCCCATTTAATAATTTTAGTGCTTCAGCTTAAACTTATTTCATTTTATTTTATTTCAGCTTTGTCAGTTAATAGAAATGTTTTTAATAGTTTTAGTCTTAGTTAATGATAATTAATAACCCGGCTACATGCCTGTTTTTAGAATTACAGTCAACTAACAGTTATTGAAATCTTTTTTTCTGCACTTTAATAATGGGTATAATAAAAACTTTCTATATAAATAACACTTATTGTCACACCAGGAATTATGTTTTTAACATTATGTAATTAGCATTCCAGTTGTAGCAAAAGCTTTTTAAAAGTATGTATGTAATTCATACTTGCATGTACATTTGAATGTACTTGTCAGTAAAAAAAAAATCAATCTAATAAGACACTAAGGTCATTTCACTAATCAAATACATATAATGAAAATGTATTTTGAATTCAAAGATAAAGGCCATTGAAACAGCCATCGCTGCTGGTAGACACTGTTTCTGCTCCTCAGCAAATGTTTCAAATCTTTGTATGAAACTTTACATAGCCTCGCATTGTTTTAATATCTTTAAAGAGCCTTGAAATGTAAAGAACGGTTTGTTCTAAAGCATTTCTCCCACACATCTTTATTTTGGTACTTTGGGAGTCAATCAAACGGACTCCTCTTCTGCGTGACTGAATAACAAGTTCAAAACCTATTCTGTTCCAGATGAATCATTATATTCTCCACTGTTAGATTAATGAGTATTTTTTGGCATTTCAGATGCCTGGTTTTATCTATGTTTGATTTGTGATTTAAATTGGCATTTAACACGATATCTACAATGTTATCTGAATATCTACAAGCACAGGAAACCGGTCGAATCCAGAATTTGTTAGCAGGTCAAGGCCTGACATTTTCAAGTTGTGTTTGTTCCTATTACTGTGTAACATACGTTTCAAAAACAGCTTTTTTAAAAGAAATATGTGTAAATGTCTTTCAGATACACGTTTGTTTGTTTTTGATAATAAGTATTGCTGCCATAGTTAAGGCCTTTTCATTAGGGGTGTAACGGTACACAAAAAAATGATGGTTCTGTTTTGAAGTCACGGTTCGGGATGTTTTGAGTAAAGCAATGGTTCAAACACTGGGTTACTGAACAAACCATGACGCATCTGAAGTAGGGCAAGCCATGTAGGTTTATGGTTTAGTTTGCATGTGTCATGTTTAAGATCATGCACTACGTGACCCTCGTTATTTTTCAGATGTGTTTGCAACATCTCGACTTTTTGACTCTTTTAGAATCGCCTCTGAGCGCTTCGGAGTGGCTGTCTATGGGCATGCACAAACATGTGCTCAAAACAACCCTTAACGTTCGTTTTCAAAACTGTGCAACTCACCGAGTGGTTAGTGGTGTTCGTTGATGTTCCAAAACAAGTAGCGAAGCGAAATAACGTTTCTGTTGTGTTTTATTTGGCATTTTGCAAAATCGCATGATTTCTGTTGGAGGAGTGCAATAATTCGTGCAATAAAACACGACATAAACTGTATTTCGCTTCGCTACTTGTTTTGGATCATCAGCGAACACCACTAACCACTCGGTGAGTTGCACAGTTTTGAAAACGAACGTTAAGGGTTGTTTTGAGCACATGTTTGTGCATGCCCATAGACAGCCACTCTGAAGAGCTCAGAGGCGATTCTAAAAGAGTCAAAAAGTCGAGACAGGACCCATCGTCAACATTTCTGTGTCCACCACTCTAGCTCATCAAAAACACACTAGAAAATAGACTCAAAGTGCTAAATACCGGATTATCCTTTAAAACATCTCTGTATTTGCTTGGTACACATGCACACCGGACCGAAAGTTTTGGTAGGAATACGTGTACCCTTACACCCCAATAGAAACACAGAGAGTTTTACGTCGCAAAAGGAGTGTCTAAGTTTCTCTTGTATGATCCCGTCTCAGCTGTACCAAGGACCAGCGCCACGCAGTGCAATTCTGTTCCAGAGCCTCGCTTCGGCAAGCGCATTGGCAACAACTTCGCCGTGGGTGCGTCAGTGATGTTCGAGTGTAACCCAGGCTACACACTCCACGGCTCCTCTGCCATTCACTGTGAAACCGTCCCTGATGCTCTGGCTCAGTGGAACGACACGCTGCCCACTTGCGTCGGTAAGTTCAAACCTCATCAGAGTGACGCACGATCGATGTGGCCTTTGTCTTCACAGTTAGGTTGTGTAACCAAGCATAGTTAGCTGAATGATACATCGCAGCGAAGCAAAACACAAGCTGAAGTAAAGCTGCAGAATCTTTGACTTGAGCTGTTAATTAGGCAGGTTTTGTTTGAGTTTAGCTCAGGGAAACAGGCTGAGGCTAAATATCCTGATACAAGCAGACACTCTTCAGCTGTTTAGAGAGGTGTTTAGCAGAGGAAGAGGTCTGATTTTAACAAGCCACCTAATTGTGTCTCTGTCAATCTCTCTTTTGGTCTCACTATGGATTTTCTGCCACACATTTGACTATTGTGTTTTTTCCTGTCATATTTAGGCTGAAAGACAGCAAGAACTGTGTGTTCAGCAGTCAGTATATATATATAATATGGCTATAGTATGTACTGTATGTATGTGTGTATATATATATATTACCATGTTTGTGTAAATAATACACATCTATATGGTGAACTTGATTTCACCAAGTACCACATGTTCCTCAACCTCTTTGTTGATCCTGGAACAACTTTCAGATCAACCAATCAGATTTGAGGGACAAGTTTACAGTTTATGTCAAGTTTAGGCTTAGAACCAGGGTAAGGTGCTTCAACATCAGTGTTATTCACCTATCATTTCCCTCCGATTTTAGGGAAAATGTATGGGTAGGGTTAGGTTTAGGGGTAGGGATACTGTAAGGACAAAATTTTGGGACAGGAATGTTATTCCAGGTCAACAAAATATGTTGATCTAGGAACATGTCTTACTTGGCAAGTGTGTGGTGTGTGTGTGTGTGTGTGTGTGTGTGTGTGTGTGTGTGTGTGTGTGTGTGTGTGTGTGTGTGGTGTGTGTGTGGTGTGGTGTGTGTGTGTGTGTGTGTGTGTGTGTGTGTGTGTGTGTGTGTGTGTGTGTGTGTGTGTGTGTGTGTGTGTGTTGTGTGTGTGTGTGTGTACACACACACACATATACACACAGTACCGCTAAAAATTTTGGAAAAATTACTATTTTTGATGTTTTTGGAAGAAGTCTCTCATGCTCATCAAGCCTGAATTTTTTTTTAATCAATAATACAGAAAGAAACTGGAGAAAAAAACTGTGAAAATATTATTACAATTTAAAATAATGGTTTTCTATTTTAATATACTTTAAATTATAATTAATTTCTGTGATGAAAAGCAGAATTTTCAGCATTATTACTCCAGCATGCAGCAAGCTGATCTCACTGTTGGTGTTACTTCAGGGAAAAAAACATATTTCATTATATTTTTTTCCGGAGGTACACCTATATGTTACAAACGCTGACAAAATATGAGAACACTGTAATGATGCTCATGACAGCATCTGCTTTATCGTTTCACACCTTGTTTTGTCTCCCTGCTCATCTCTGTGTAAAAGGTCAGAAATCTGTGATATTTCACGATTACCTGAGCGCGTGCTGTATTCTATATATCACTGGTTAAAAATGAATGACCCCAAAATTGCAGGGAAGTGAATTTGGTTAATAATTGAAGAATCTGACACAGATATATTGAGCCCTGCTCCATATCCGGCCTCCCTGTTTCTCCTCGCTCTATCCCGCTCTCTTTCCGCATCAATCAGGATGTCTCTACCCACTCGTAGCTGTTTAAACAAAGTGATTGGCTTTGACCTCTAGATTATCCGCTTGTCCTTGACAGATAGCATCTTACCTAAGCATAGGATAACAAAGAGAGTTCTGCCCTGCCAGAGTCAGATAGCAGCCTGTGCTTTGTTATTGACAGATCCACTCAGTGGCTTCTAGAGCAGCTCGAGACAATACTGGCAGGACTTCAGCAAACACAAAATTGCTTAACCGGCTTCTCCTGTAGGAGAGACGACATGTTATACAGTCTTTTCTGGTTTTTCTGTGCTACGTTGTGCTTTTTAAATGCAGTGGAAATTACATTTAGAGTGTAAAATGCAGCAACTAGGAGAACGTAACAAAGAAATGGTTCTCCCAAAAAATAAAAATTCTGTCATTTATGTATCATTCGAAAGCTGTATGATTGACTTTCTTAAGGTCAATTCACACGCACCGACAGACACTTCTACCTTTAAAGAGGACCTCTGCTTTTTATGCTTTTTTACATCTTAATCTTTCTTTAGTGTGTAATGTTGTTGTTTGAGCATGAAAAAGCTCTGCAAAGCTACAAAGCAAAAATTCCCTCCACGAGTTATTCTCTATATCAGTGTCAGTGTTTCTGAACTCCTGAAACGCCTCCATTTTAGTCTTGAGTTGGTACCAGGAACAAACACGTCACAATATTCCTCATTTAAATAATTCATACGCAGAATAAAGGGTGGGGCCTGGTTGAGTTAGTAAGTAGTGTGTTAAACTGGCGGTTATGGTAAGTGGCGGGACATTTCCCAAACACACTCAAAGCGCTCGACCAATCACAACACACTGGTCCAGCCGACCAATCAGAGCACAGTGTGCTTTTCAGGAGGAGGGGCTTCATAGAGACAGGAAGTAAACAGAGCGTTACTGACAGACTGGGAAGAGAGGAGCTGCAACAATGGAGAATATGAGAAAAATAATGTTTTTTTTAACATTCAAGCATGAAAGCCTATTCTAGTAGTAGAGCATAAAAACAAAATCAAGACTTTGTAAAAGGGCAAAATAGGTCCTCTTTAAAAAGTGGGCAGAGAAATCATATGCATAGATCTTCTGTATCTTATAATCCCATTACCTTTTCCATTGCTCCAAGCCAATATCTGTGTAGCATTTTTTCATTTCATTAAAATTTTTTAATCTAACAATCTAAAACCTAGTTGGATGCTGATTACAGAATCATAGGAAAATCTACACAGTATCTGATTAAAAAAGCAAGTATATTTTTGAAGGCAGGAAAGCATCAAGGCCTAGTCGTGAGTAATCACACAGCCAAGTTGGCTTTGATTACTCATCAAAAGTTGCTTCTCTTTTGTACCAAGGTTGATGAATTCCATCCATTTACACAGCACTGAAAGTTAATGCGTATTGTAACACACTTTCCTGTCTTTTGATTCGACAGTGCCTTGTGGAGGGATCCTGGCGATGCGTAAGGGGACCATTTTGTCCCCGGGTTACCCGGAACCCTACGATAACAACCTCAACTGTGTGTGGAAGGTGTCTGTTCCCGAGGGAGCTGGGATACAAGTGAGTGGAGGAGCTTGTTTGAAGTTCCTCAAATGAAATGCTTCAGACAAGAAGCGTCAGTGATCGAGAGGTTTAAACTACAATAAAGGGAATTCTTAATGTCTAATTAATTATGCATAAGGCAATGTTTAATTTAGAAATGATGGGGAGTACAGTTCTACAAACTTCCGTGACAGTCTGTTTCTTCACCTGGCCTCGCAACTCATCCAAATACAACAAATCCCAAAAAATCACTTCCATTATAATCAGTGATGCTGTCTGCACTGGAAATAACTGTTTTCTATGTGAATATATTTTAAAATGTAATTTATTTTCTGTGATGTAAAGCTGAATTTTCAGCATAATTTCTCCAGTCTTAAGTGTCATATGATCTTTCAGAAATCATTCTAATATGATAATTTGCTGCTCAAGAAACATTTCTTATCAATATTTATGGAAACCTTTTCTCAGAATATAAAAGTTCAAATAAACAGAATTAATTTTTATTTTGTGGCAATGTAAAAGATAGATAGATAGATAGATAGATAGATAGATAGATAGATAGTATAGATAGATAGATAGATAGATAGATAGATAGATAGATAGATAGATAGATAGATAGATGATGGGATGGATGGATGGATGGATGGATGGATGGATGGATGGATGGATAGATAGATAGATAGATTTATTGACTGTTTTTGTGCTTTTTATCTACCACTTCTTTCTTATGTATTTACTTTCTGTTTAAATCAGATCCAAGTTGTGAGTTTTGCCACAGAACATAACTGGGATTCTCTGGATTTCTATGATGGCGCAGACAACAATGCACCCAGACTGGGCAGCTATTCAGGTGAGAGTTTAACTACTGGAAAAGTACATGCTTTCTCCTGTTTTGTGAAGTTGAAATCTCTGTCTGATCTTTCACTCCAAGGACCCTCGTCAGTATATACTGTATATGTAGGTCTACTTTTTGGTCTGTCACCACATTAATATTTTAATAATTTAACGACATGTTCTTTTTTTTTTAAGTTAAAGGGTACCTATTATGGCATTTAAAATGTTCCTAATAATGTTCTGGGAGTCCCCAACAACAGTTTTACATGCATGCAATGACAAAAAACACTTTTGTTGTCTTATAATATGCATTTATTTTTACCTGATTTGCTCACCGACTCCCTAATGATTCGTTTGACGACTCATTTGTCCAAACCCCTCCTTTGCGTGACGCTAATCGGCGGTGATTGGTCAGATGACGCAGTCAGTTATATTTTGCGTTAGCCCAAAGCTTAAACATATTGATAAAGCACTGCAGTACTACAATACGCTTCACATAATTTCACATATTTCAAAAAACAAAAAAAATGACATTGGAGACCTAGAAGCTGCTGAGCGTAACTCTTACTCTCTCACACACGCACGCGCGCGCACGCACGCACGCACACACACACATACACACATACACACACACATACATAAAAGCAACAATTATTAATAGTACTTACAGGTTGTGATTCGGAGGAGGAAGCTGATCCAAATAAACTTGGTATTGAACCTTCCTATATCCGCCGACTCGCGAATCCACCATGGAATCCACACTTGAAAGCATTTGTGTTTGTGAAGCGATCGTCATTAAAATAACGCGAACACAGCACAAGGTTCGGCTATACTTGTGTGGTATAGTTGTAAATATAAACTCTAGCCACTGAGTCTTCACATGCTTGTCCCTGGGCAGTGAAAAAAAAAGTTTGCTTTTGATTCGCACTTCAGAACAGAGTCTCGTGGACATGATGTTGTCAGGTTTCTCTGTCTGCTGGGCGCGCGCACTGAGTGGGCGTGTCGAATTCAAATAACTTGTACAAGTGACGTACGAAAGTTAGAGAAAATGCATCGTTTGTCTATCGATTCATATCAGCGACTCAGAGTCGACTCTTACTTTTGAGAGACAATAACTTTGTATACGGTGAACTTTCATATGTAAAACTTT
>CM070827.1:3896076-3936076 GCA_036326025.1 Chrosomus eos
GCTTTTATTTCTGTTTAGTACTTATCTGCTCCTCTGTTTCACTTCTTCTTTAGCAACAGTGCAATCTAAGAGTAAGTGAAACGTAAAGAACTGAACACAAGGGAGTTGATGTAATATGTAAATTGTTTCTCTTGCCGACTGCAGCTTTGCACCGGTCTTGTACTGGATCTGATACAGTCATTTAACAGTGTGAGGCCCATCTTCTGTAATTCAGATTCAAAGAGTTTTACTGGCCGAGTGTGATCACATGTACAATGTACACAAGAGCTCTTAGCACTTATATATGCTCATGTATAATTATGATGCATCGCTGCTTTGGTTAAACGTTCTTCATGTTGACTAGTAGTGGATCACATGACCTCAGTTGCACTCAGTTCCCTGTATCTTCGTTCCGTATCATGACAGCAGGATGTATTTGCATCCAAAATTACCCGAAATGGAAGTAAAAATTAAGCATTTTGCATTCACAAAACACATAAGCACATTGACTTCTGACATTATCTAGTTCTACCATGGAAAAAAAGTTTTGTGACTGTTTTATGCAGCATTTAAGAGACTAAAAGCAGCATCATTCTAGCATTTGAAATATGCTCAATTTAAATTTGTTTTATTATAATTCATTTAAATTAATTAAAGTTAATATTAATATATCATAAACAAACATGAATTAACATTAAATCAAAAGTCCATTTATACATTAAAATGAAACAAATTCCAGTAATTAATTAAAAATATATATATTTATAATTAATGATATCAAACACTAATCAACGTTAACAAATTGAACATGAATTGAAAATGTTTCCAAATGTTCAAATTTTAAGATGCATCAATGTGTCATATTTGTTTGTTTCTTTAGGAGTAAAAGATTTTTAAGTGGAATTGGTTTAATTCAAAACTGCCAACGGTGTTTGACTAATGTGACTTTATTTGTGCAGTAATCATTCAGTGATGCAGTAGAGATAGAGATCACTAAGGATTGCATGACAACACATCACATTTTGTCAGTGCATAAAGTGAATCTGTTCTGTATATTCACAGCTCAGTGTGGCGGAGGCATGACAGAGGTTAGCGGAGTGATTCTGAGCCCTGGTTTTCCTGGAAACTACCCAAGTGGTCTCGATTGCACCTGGACGGTCACCCTACCCACCGGCTTCGGTACATGCATGTCATTAAACTGTGCACGAATGAGTCCGGATGAGCTACGAATCATGTGACTCGCTACCTATTATCAGTATCACTTATTGTTGCCGACATGTTGTTTAAGGAATTCATGTTCAGTTCCTGAACTTCTCCACCGAGGCGATCCACGACTACCTGGAGATCCGAAGCGGACCCAGCGAGACCGGTATAGTGATTGACAGGTTCAGTGGGCCGCAGGTTCCTGAGTCGCTCTTCAGCACAACCCATGAAACAAGCTTCTTCTTCCACAGCGACTATTCCCAGAATAAACCTGGATTTCACATTACTTACCAAGGTAAGACTTTTAAAAAGGCCATATCGTGCTTTTTTACAGTGTTGATTTTGGGCTTTAGTAGAATAGGTTTGATTTTTCACATAAAACTCATAATTTTTCCAATATTTGACATTGTTGCAGCTGTTGCAGTCTGTCAGTAACGCTCTGTTTAGTTCCTGTCTCTATGAAGCCCCTCCTCCTGAAGACCACACTGTGCTCTGATTGGTCGACTAAAGCAGTGTGTTGTGATTGGTCAAGTGCTTCGAACTTGTTTGAAAAATGGCCATAACTGCCAGTTTCAACACACTACTAACTAACTCAACCAGGCCCCGCCCCTTTATTCTGCGTATGAATTATTTAAATGAGGAATATTGTGACGTGTTCGTTCCCGGAAGAAATGGAGGCTTTTCAGGGAGTTCAGAAACAGTGACACTTTGCAGAGCTTTTTCACACACTAAAGAAAGTTAAAGATGTAAAAAAGGCAGGTCCTTTTTATCCATTAGACGTGTTAGTATTGAGTCAAGAAGAATATACTAAGAGTTTGCAATTGACTTTTGCATACACCCCCCTCACTTGTGATTATGTCCTTGTTTCTTTTCTTCAGCCTATCAGCTGCAGAGCTGTCCTGACCCCCGACCTTTCAGGAATGGTATCGTAATAGGCAGTGACTTTAGCGTGGGCATGACGGTGTCTTTCGAGTGTTTACCCGGTTACTCGCTCATCGGTGAAACCTCTCTAACGTGCCTCCATGGAATCAGCAGGAACTGGAACAACCCAATACCACGCTGTGAAGGTGGCGTTTTACTCTCCTCAGTATAAAATCCTCATACTCCTCCTTAATTCGGTATTGAAATTGAATGACCTCAGTGTTTCATCCATGCAACTGCGCACTGTAAGGTATAATGAAAGTGTCATCAGTCGCTTACAGCTGATGACTTTATACGCAAGCCCACGGGTGAGATTTATTGCCTTATCGCAACAATATTACTACATAATGTGTGATGTTAAACAGTGCGTCTTTATGGTGAGAACAAATTCTCAATGGCTCACTGGTCAACGTTATTTCCCAGAGCGCAATGAGGTGATGCCATAGGAGAGCGATCACTGCTAAGAGATGAACTTTAAAGATGCACAAGGTCATTTTGTTCTTGTTTCTCCTGTTCATTTTCAAAATGAAGCCGCCTTGAACTGTTTACTGACACCTATTGGTATAGATTGGAACTGAATTATATTAAACCACTTTTTCTAGGCCACAGATAAATGTTTAATCTCTTGTTTACATCAAGTACTTTTCATTAGGTGCCAAATTCTTAGTGTTTTTTTTTGTTTATTTATGTTCTGTCTATGCCCATGGTGATAGCATTACTTTGTTTTCGGTCTCCCCAAAAGCTCTGTGTGGTGGAAACATCACCTCCATGAACGGCACCATCTTCTCTCCCGGTCACCCAGCTGAATACCCCAATTTCCAGGACTGTGTGTGGAGTGTCCGGGTGCCACCTGGAAACGGCATCTATATCAACTTCACCGTCCTCAGCACTGAACCCATCTATGACTACATCACTGTCTGGTAAACTCTCATAAAAATCTCTTAAGCTCTATTCGCACGGGATTAGTACTATCTGCAGCAGTAGAGCAGTAAAACAGCAGCAGCAGTAAAATGTGATAAAAATCGCTGAAAAAGTTGGACGACTTTGCCCCAAAATAAGGTTTAAAACGCCTTTTCCCCCACCGGTTATACTTTTACTACGCATGCGCAAGAGTTCACACACCAACACGCAAGGTCTCTCGCTCTCTCCCTCTCTGCCGTACGGTGCGCGCACTACACGGTTTGAAGCACACACTCGCTCTAGATTCGGGGAGATTTGAACTAATTTGCAGGCATCAGGGAGTCGCTATCATATGCGGGAGACTTGGGATCTCTGATATTTACACAACACACACATACAGTACATATAAAATCTGCCGCCTTTTCAAACAGTAACATATTTTCCGCTGTCGCAAACCTCAATTGTGCGCATGCGTCAGAGGAACCAGACGATAGGCTCAAATGTTTCCCGGCTTGACTGTTAAAAGCAGACGATTGGCTATCCAGCGGGAGGGGCGGGACATGTGCATACAACCGCCATCTTTGGCGTTACAGGTTTTCCCTATATAGTTCTATTGAGGATTGAGGAAGTGACATGTCTCACATGACATGTGTCACGACCAAACGTTAGCGATTGGTTATGGCAGATAGAGTGACTCTGGGCAGATCCAATAGTTATAGACTTCAATAGAGTTCCCTGCCTATAAGGAAGTTAATGCTTGTCAATGGAGTGGTGCCAGACTCTATGTACAAATGAAGATGAGAGTCTGATGGGACCAGGTTAGAGCTTATTTGGAATCAGTTAATATTCATCAGTATATGATCAATAATAATAACGCTGAAGAAGTAAGAGAGATGGGACTGCATATGCAGATGAATGAGGGCCTTTTGTGACACTCCAAACGTCCTTGAACGTAAGACACTCGCTCTTGTGTGTGAAACAGCCTGCGGTCCTCTAGAAAGCCCCAAAGCACGCTTGCTTGTAACCGTGGAAGGAAATCATCCCTTAAATCTCTCAAAAACAATTTTAGGACTAGCTGCCACCACATTTGCTTGATTTCAGCATCACAGTATATCTCTATTTGAATATAAATTGCTTTGCACAGTTCCTAAAGTCAGGAGATGATTTTCAGGATTAAATTCAGTTTTGCTTCTGCGTCTAATGTGGTGTCTTGTTACTAACGGAAACTTAACTTCTTTTTGCTTGACTTTGTCCGGGTTTGGTTGAGACCAAATTGCATAGTAGCTAAAGTTGATATATATATATGCTGCTTTAATAATTCAATGTAGATAAAAATAGATGTTTAGCTCTATTTACCAATAGTGCATGCGTTTACCATTATTAAAAAATATTTTTTATATATATACACTACCGCTCAAAAGTTTGGGGTCAATACAAATTTTATTTTTTTAAAGAAATTAATAGTTTTCTTCAGAAAGGAAACATAAAATTTATCAAAAGTGAGAGTAAAGACATTTATAATAATGCAAAATATTTATTTTTTAATTAAATGCTTTTCTCCTGAACTGTCAAAGAATCCTTAAAAAAATGCACAAAAAATAGGGAAAACAGCAAAACTGTTTTCAACTGTGATAATAAACATAAATGTTTTTTTGAGCATCATATAATCATATTATAGTGATTTCTGAAGGATCATGTGACACTGAAGACTGGAGTAATGATGCTGAAAATTCAGCTTTGATCACAGAAATAAATTAAACTTAACTATATATTCACATAGAAAACAGCTGATTTACATTGAAATAATATTTCACAATATTACTGGGTTTGTTTTGTATTTTTAATCAAATAAATACAGCCTTGGTGAGCAGAAGAGACTTCTTTTAAAAACATTAAACATCTTACCGACCCCAAACTATTGAACAGTAGTGTATGTTCAATTCAGTTATTGTCAGACTCAGGGTCCATCAGCAAATATATATATTTTTTAAAGTATATTTTACATAAGAAAAATGTAAACTTAAATTCACCTTTATTATCTTGCTCAAAAGTTGTCGTGTGCTTAGTTTTTCGGCTTAAATGACTTTTTGTCGCTTTTGTACATAATTTCCCTTCTGAGCTTTGACTCTTCAACCTTTCAGGAAGAAATTCTGCTAATTAGGCATACTTCTTTTTATTAGCTTTCTGTACTGGTTTTGGTCTCCTCGCGGAAATTAAGCTCATTTGCTTTGGTGTTTTAGACTCCAAAGGGAATGTCTTCAAACAAGAAGAAATATCTCTAGAGTTTTAGAAGGGCTAATATAAGGAACAAATAAACAACAATACAGATTTTATACTTAAGGTTCTTTGAGGAAAAAGTCCCTAAGTACGTCTTCCAAGCCTCTGAATCAAAGCTATTTTTGAAGTTATTGGTGTATATCTTATTGATATATTTCTGAGAGATATAGTCACAGATAATTGCAGGCTTTAGCAGGAGTTTGTGTCCTTACAGAGTCGCTTTAGGCCAGTTGGATGTTTGGAAGAGCGGAGACTTTTGACTAATTGTCCTTCACATCGTTGTGACACCCAGTTGCGGGGGAGATGGAATAATGCATTGAATGAAACCAAGGTGGAATCCAATAATTAATGTCATCTGTTCACTTTTCATATCAGAGTTCTCTCTTGTTTAAGAAAAATTCCAGAGGGTACTTTTATTTATTGATGTGTGTACCCAATAAACCCGTTGCTTTAAATAATGCATTTTCACCACAGATAGAAGTTACATTATTGCTGCATTTTTTTCAGACTTTTTTTTTTTACTCTGTGTGACCTGGAATTGAGTTTGCATTTCTGTTGCATGTTGCTTCAGTCTCTCCAGAAAGCTGCGGACTTCATGCTCTACTAAGACTCGTGAACAAACCCGTATTTCTCTCTGGATGCTCCGTCGGCTCCTCAGTGAGCTGCTCTAGTGACCATCTCATGCATCATAGGTGACCTAGATAAAACGGTGTCTTGTGGTTCATTAGTCCAGCTCTATTGTTCATGTACAGAACAAAGACTTTATGCATTTCTGCTGGGCTGGCCTAATGTAAAGACAACCGCAGGTATGGCAGGAATAGAGCTTAATAAACTACTAGACGCAGAGAAACGACTGCCTGCTTTGGAGATGCACTTCTTGCTTTTTCTTGCAGTCAATAATAGGGGATATATTGCTGTCTAGATTAAAGTCCCATTTTAGACAATATGGTTCATAAAAGCAGCGTTCAGCTATGTACTGCGGTAGAGATCAATCTTAAAGTATGAAGCACGTAGTTTATTTACTCTCAGTGTAATTGCAGAGTCATTATTTTTGCTGGGCCACTAGGTTAAAGTCACATTTAAAAACTACTTTGAGAGAGAGTGGAGTTGAGTCTTAAAATGTTTAATTTATTAACTCTACGTGTAACTCCAAGTTCTTTATTGGCTGTTTCAGGACACACACACACACACACACACACACACACACACACACACACACACACACACACACACACAAAGAATTTGCACTTGTTGTAATGGTTGTTTTAGGACCCTAATTTAAATGCCAAAGGTATGCTTGACTTTATGCCCACTTATAAAGCTTTTTGTTTCACCATCATTTGGTCATAATTTAATGAAACACTCCTGCCATGATCAACAGAAAATCTTTTGAACAAATTCAGTTTTTCTTCTAAATCCAGTACATCAGCTGACGTAGGCCTTTCTAATTGTCTGTATCTGTGTATAAATGTTGATGTGGTGTGTTTTGCAGGGACGGTCCAGACCAGAGTTCGCCTCAGATCGGTCAGTTCAGTGGGAACACGGCCCTGGAGTCGGTCTACAGCACATCCAACCAGATCCTCATCAAGTTCCACAGCGACTTCAGTGGAAGTGGTTTCTTTGTGCTCAGTTATCATGGTGAGACGCTCCACACCTGTGTTATATATGGCACCTCAATATTTGACCGAGCTTTTAACTCTCGGTAAAATGTAAAAAATTAAAAAATGTAACTCCATATACTCCAAAACGGGATCTTCGGAAACTGGTCTTTTAACTGTTTTCTTAAAGGATTAGTTCACTTTTTAAAAAACTTTTGCTGATAATTTACTCACCCCCATGTCATCCAAGATGTCCATGTCTTTCTTTCTTCAGTCGAAAAGAAATTAAGGATTTTGATGAAAACATTCCAGGATTTTCTCCATATAATGGACTTCAATGGACCCAAACGGTTCAAGGTCTAAATGACAGTTTCAGTTCAGCTTCAAAGGGCTTTAAACGACACCAGACGATGAATAAGGGTCTTATCTAGCGAAACGATGCGCCATTTCGAAAATAAATAAAACAGTTTAAGTATTATTAGCACAAATGCTCGCCTTGCTCTGTCCTGAGATGCACGTTCGTGATTCTCCTGTTTGAACTCGTTCATCAAAATGAACAAATCTTTTTTCTAGTCATTTCGTTCGTTGAATGAACAAAATGACTCGAAAAAAGACTCGTTCAAAATGAACAAATCTTTTTTCGAGTCATTTCGTTCGTTGATTGAATAAAATGACTCGAAAAAAGATTTGTTCATTTTGATAACCGAGTTCGAACAGGAGATTCACGAACGTGCATCTCAGGTCAGAGCAAGGTGAGCATTTGTGCTAATAATACTAATAATACCCTTATTCATCGTCTGGTGTCGTTTAAAGCCCTTTGAAGCTGAACTGAAACTGTCATTTGGACCTTGAACCGTTTTGGCTACTATTGAAGTCCATTATATGGAGAAAAATCCTGGAATGTTTTCATCAAAATCCTTAATTTCTTTTCGACTGAAGAAAGAAAGACATGGACATCTTGGATGACATGGGGGTGAGTAAATTATCAGCAAAAGTTTTTTAAAAAGTGAACTAATCCTTTAACTCGTCTGTGATTAATGGGAGATGGGGCTTTTTCTTTATTAGCTCCAAAACTTTGGAATTCGATTGAGATCAGGCAAGCCAAATCTTTTGATATTTTTAAATCTCAGCTTAAAACTCATTTTTTTAGGTTAGCTTTTAATTGATTTATTGTCTTTTATGTTTATTGTCTTTTTTACTGTGTATTATGTCTCTTTGTGTGCTGTATCTTTGCTGTTTTAATTGTTTTGTACAGCACTTTGAGGAAGGCGCTATAGAAAATAAAGGTTATTATTATTTCTATTTTAGTTTTATTATAGTTTATAATATTATAGGATATAATATTTGGTATTATATATGTATAGTGTATTATATAGCATATTACAGTATATGATATACTATATTATATATTGTTGTCAGGTAGATGAACACGCACACAATTAAAGTTAAATAAAAGAGTCTTTTAATAAGCAATGTAAACACGCAGGAGTATCAGAATAACACAAACAATACCGGACAAAGACATTGAGGAACTATGGGTATATAAAGCAGAGAGATAATGAGTAGAAGAGAAACAGGTGTGTACTGTAAGTGATCCAATCCAATCAAATCCAACTCCTCACCGACCACTATGGGGTTTATTTTAACACTAAACTGTTTAAGCCCTATATCATTTGCCTGTGTGGGATATTGAATGATTTAAGACACTTTTTGGGAACCTGAGATGATCTCTTTCAATGATTTCAATGATTATCTGGCAGTACTGTGTCATTTCTATCCCAGCAGGCAAATGAAGCGGCTTACGTTTACACTGATCATATTGACCTCGGGCTGCTGACTAGTATTTATAGTTTGTTACATGCTTTCATATTGATCCTCGGCTCTTGTCAGCTGTCACTCGGGGGTTAATGACTCTGAGACGTAATGAGGGGAAACGACTGCGAGTCACACCAATAATCACAATGTTATGTACAGTTCTCTGATTAGCATATTAGCATATTAGGTTTCCTTAAAGCCTTTACTGAAGGAATAGTTCACCTAATAATTAAAATTACTTTATATACTCGCTTTGTTGTTCCAAACTTGAATGACTTTTTTTTCTGTGGAACACAAAAGAAAAGTTTTTGAAACTGTCTCTTCCATACAAAATTGCGCTGTCATAAAAAAAATAACATCATAAAACTATAATAATATATATAGTCCATGTGACTTAAACATATATAGTGTCCTGAAACCATCATATATAATTTTAAAACACCTTTTTTTGTTCCACCAAAGCTTAAAAAAGACATGAGGGTGAGTACATGATGTCAGAATTATGATTGAGTTATTCTTTTAACACTTTATACATATTTAATGTTGTATGTTGAAGTAAAAAACTTGATTTTACGCTCCAGACCATATTGTTTTATCACTCAATGAGTTCAGTTTCCTCGCCCGTCTTTTGTGGATTGAATTGCAGATGACTAATTTTCCATCTGCAGATATTTTAGACTGTGATGCGAATGCCTAACAAAGGGAAAGGATCGTCTATATTTACTCAGATTTGCCCTGGGAATACCTCGTTCCATCATAATGAGTTTAGCTTTGATTCTATTTGATTCTGACACCGAGCCTGAAAGACAACTTTATTTTCACCAACTGCTTTGATATGAATTAGTAAAAAATTACCATCCATTAAACTGAAATATTCATCTAGTATTTAGTATGTTATCTAATCATAATAGGGCTCTGTCGGGTCTGCCAATCTGCTCTCTGATGTCGCATCCTCCAGTGTTTTAAAGCCAATCTAGCCAAAGCAGCTTAGACAGGGATCTATGGAATATGATTATGAGCTCGAGATGGGCTCTCAAATGCAGAGATCATGCCCTCCAAATTCACTCAGGTTTATTAGCAGGGCTTTACTCAATATTCAGTCCAGACACCAAGGGCATCAACGAGGCATCTCTGAGTTAGAGAAGCGCCAAGCAGCCCATTTTAAAGACTTAATTCCAAAGTCTTGTTCTAATGGCTCTCAGAAGTACACACACACACACACACACACACACACACACACATATATGCTATCCGAACCCGCATCCGCCTTCCCCGGTACCTGAGTCCAAAAAAAAAGGCAGGAGTTTTGTAATTGCTAATTTTGTTTGTGTGTGTGTGTGTGCGTGCGTGCGTGCGTGCGTGCGTGCGTGCGTGCGTGTGTGTTTAAATCGCAACCCACTTGAAAAGCCTCTTCTGTAGAAGTACAGTGACTTGAGCCACATGGCTCCTGATCAGAGCGTCCGGCATGCCCCTTTTGTTCCCGTTCCACTTTGGCCAGTTACCCCAAAACACAACAGGAAACCCGTTAGGAGGCAAGCTGAGATGAGCCACATGCTAAGTGGGCTTCAATAGTTAATTAGTGTGTTTCCAACCTCAGCTTGGCAGGAGAAGACAAAGCCAGTGTCTTCCGCCTCCACTCGCTCCTTCCTCAAAGCCAAGAGCTCCTGATATCCATCTTAATCAATCTGAAGTCTTGACAGTTATGGCTTTGTGTCGAACGTTGAGGTCCTGTTGCGTTCGCGGTTTTCATTAACACCAGAGTAATTAACTCGGTGCAAAGCTACTCGGTAATTATCATCAACCCTCACGGCTATATATGCATTGCACAGGAATGTTGCAGTATTCACACAACTAATGCATTACTCATGCAATCCGTGTCTGGATAAATGTGGTTAATTCCTTCTCTTCTTAAGTGATTTGCTCATTATGTGCGTCGTTTTGTTCTTGGCGATTTCAGCGACTGTGACACGCTCACTTTGCTTGGGCGTGTATCCGCTGTCAGAGATGCCAGCGATTGATAAGGCTCTGTGTTAACGTCGCTGAGCGGCCCGTAGCGCAGTGATAGTCACCCTTCCATGCGCCTCAGTGTCACCCTACTTAATCACATCATTATTTGTCACGGCAGGCTCCTCTGTCATTAGTACTGACTAGATGCCAACGCAACTGTGCCGAACGTCACACTGCGCCAGGGGCGTTTTTTCAGAGGAAAATTTGAATGAGAAAATAATGGGCTGTACCAAAATAAACCTGGAAGTATTATGAAATATGACATTGAATAGTGAGTACGTCAATATTAGTCTGTTCAAAAATGATGCAAGTGTTAGTGGGTAAAGTTTTTAACAGGTTCTGCGTCTACTTTACTTTCCTTCAGTATGGAGGGAATAATGGCTAAACAAAATAAGAAAAATCACATGAAGTTACATGTCGCTGTGATTGGCTCATTGCTCTCCAGATTGCTCATTGGCTCATTGCTCCCCCCCCCCCCTTATATAATATGATATTATATTAATTTGTGTACGCTGTCTAACACATGTTAGTTCATTCAATAGTAGGCTCTTCATGCGACATAAGTGCAAATTATGTAGTTGAGTGTGATGAAAAAAGCCTACAAATCCAAACACAAGTGGTCACAGAAGACACATTTGAAACGCTTGATAATGCCAGGTGTAACGGTAATGCATCTTTGCTGATCACTTGTGATCGATTCACTGAAAACGCATCTCAATACCGGCTAGAACACAGGCTTTCTCTCTCGCTCGCTCGATTTACGGGATATGCATATAAAGGTGGGATGTCTGACTCTGTCATGTGATAATGCCCACCTATCAGGTTCACGACTCGTCTGTAAAGTCGTCCACACACATATTTACAGACACAAGGTGCAAATGTTGTCTAATGTCAATACTCTAGCTATGTATAACACATACTTCACACAAAAAGCTTGAACCCGTTGCCAAATCTGCAAAATTCCCAATCGCATGGACTCTTTTTGAATGAATGGATTTTGCAGACTAAAATTCGGTAAATGACCGCACCTTATAAGCACACAGTATGAGTCTGCATCTCCTATTGAAACTATTCTGAGATGGACTATAGGGTGGAGAACTTTTAGAGATAAATTTGTACAGATGAGTCCATGGATTAATAATATATAAATGCTAAATAAAAATGTTTGTTCCTTCTTAAAGATTTTTGGTTACAGTTTTGAATCTCTAAAAACCTAACAAATCTTTGTAACCGCATCTTTCCTCCTCTTGTTTTGCAGCCTACCAGTTACGAGTGTGCCAGCCTCCAGCAGAGGTTTCAAACGCAGATATCCTGATGGAGGACAATGAGTTAGAGATAGGTATGAACACACAACACTGCTTTTGAACCGGTTCTGATTCTGATTCTGAGGTCCAGATTTAGGGTGTATTCACACCAGGAAAGTCCGATAGTTCACTTGCTTTGGTCCGGACCAAATAATTTTTTTTTTCTTTTCTTTTGGTACGGTTCGCTTTCACACTGCTCTTTTTGCAAGTGAACCAAAATTTGTAAACAAAACCACACGTGTGCTAAGGTCGTCCATTCATTGGACAAGGATTTCCAAGTAGGGAATTCAGGAAGTGCAAAAAAGGCTCAGCATGGAGATATTTCGTACTGCAATATTTGAGGAGCTCTTTTCCAAAACGCGATAAATCCATTTCAATAGTTTTCAGGAAAATTAAATTTTTTACCTAGACCCACACATCTTGTGAATATTCAATTTATCTTGTTAATAATGTTTTTTTCCTCAGTCTGAACATGTTGAACAATGATTATTAAATTAAACAACAATATTGTTGATGATAAATTCAAAGTTAATTTTTTTTTCTTCAAAACGCTATAAATCCACACAAAAAATGGATGATTTTGCCCACTTAATTAAGTTTTGTTTTGTAGAAAGCCTTTCTTTAAAGTGGATTTCGTTTTGTATAAATTGTATCTTAATATTAATAATGTTTTCATTAACCAATTGCCTGAATTCAATAAATAAGCAGCAAATAGACAATATAATCATGACATGGAGGCGTCGCCGCCGGCACTTGCATTGCACGCGAGCTGGAGCGCATCTCATCATAAATTAACCGAAATTCAGCGTAGCCTATGCTTCACAGCAGACATGAGAAATTTATCTATATAGAAAGATTGAAATGTCTTTAAACGAAACAATTAAAAACGAAAATAAATAGCCTACTCTCTGATTATGCAATCCATTACACGCATTTCTCTCTATAGGCGCGTACAGAGATGCTGATCGTCAGTTTCATCTTTGCAGACACTGACACACAGAAAACAGTTGATTAATAAAAAATAAAATAAAAAATTCGATTTTCGAACGATATTCGACTTTTGCTCTTTGATCGTCGAATGGCAGAAATTATAATATAGACAGAAACCTTTGGCAGCAGCATCTACCCCATGTGTAGGTCTCACTGGCTCATCAAGGCCATCAAAAGTATTATCACCGTTTAAAGCACTCATTTTGAGGAATGAATGAACATAAACAAACCTCTGTTCAGCGCGTCGATGTTGGATTGTCTATAACGCTCACTGAAGTCTGATTTGTCTATAGGATTTATCGCGTTTAGGCTAAAAATAGGTTTGGCGCTTATCGCGGTTTGGAAAAGAACTGCATCTTGCAGTGCATTTTAAACAAGGAAATAATAGCGATTTGGCATGAAACATTGATGGAGCAGTGAATAGGTTCAGAACACAGCGCAGAAGACGGATAAGGTATAAAGTTTTCATTCATGGAGAGGGGCTATGTTCACAGATTCAAATATGAGATTCTTAATACTGCTAACGAGTGCTGTCAATGTTAACGCATGCGATACAGTTTGTCCAGTTTAACGCAGCATCATCCTTGTATTGTAACTATCGCATTATATGAACTGCAAAAGCTTTGTTTGCATCTATGCACGATTAAACTAAAGAGAACGCTCTGTATGTGAATGTCCTAATGCACACTCATTCATTCATTCCATTCCAATGATCCACACACGACACACAGAAAGACGCGCAACAGTATCGTGTGGCCAGACAGCGCGCCGGAATGGAATGTAGTAGGCTACAACAGATCTTTCTTGCAATTGGGTCGGTTCATGTTCACACCGTAAACGAACCGTACCAGAGTTCGTTTGGAACCGTACCGAGACCACCTCTTCAGCTGGGTCTCGGTTCGGTTGTTTGGTCCGCACCCGAGTTCGATTGCTGTATTCACACCTGCCCAAAAGGTCCGCACCAAGGGGGTAAACGAACTAGAGTTCGATTCAATCGAACCAAACAAGGCAGGTGTGAATACACCCTTATTTAAAAGAGATTTTTTTCTCCTATCCTGTTTTTTATATATGCTCCTGAAGAATATAAGGGCCAGATTTACTAAACAGGGAAAATTAGCATCATAGCTCATTCCAAAAAAAAAGCGCAGATGGGAAAGTTCTGCATGTTATCTACTGACGACTCGCAAATTAAAAATCCCAGATGCAACCGGATCGTTTCTATAATGACCAACACAATCTACCAAGAGCAGCGCAAATTAGTGTCTGGTTTAAGACTTGCTTTTTTTGGGCGGTAAATTAGGGAACAAACAGCATTACATTGACAAGTGTAAACCTTGTGATTTATTTAAATACTCTCCTCCTATGAGTTTTGCACTTTAAAGGGAAACTCCCACAAATGCATATGCAATAAGTTCAGCCGCAAACATAACTGCCCATGCCTTTTCAGTGCTAATTTTTCACTGTGTGTCTTTAGTAAATCCTGACAGTAGTTTTTTAACACCAAAAGAGGCCTTAAATACTTGGTACCAATTCTCTGACTGTTTGAGTGTCTTTAATACCTGGAGAAAGCTATCCGTCATCATTCCCATTAGGGTTTGTTCCCCCAAAAATGTTTTTCCAAACCTGTGTGACTTTCTTTCCTCAGCAGAGCACTAAATAAGCCATTTGAAAAATGTCTCAGTGTTTTATGTCTATACTATAGTTTTGAACCCCGTTGGCTTTCTTTGTACAGAAAAAGAAACGTTTGTCTTCCACAGAAGAAAGTCAAAGGGGTTTGAAATGACATGAGGGAAAATGATGACAGAATTTTCATTTTGCGGGGGAACTTTTCCATTCAGAAATGGATAGGGCACTAATAAAACATCTACTATAATGCAATTTATGCTCTTTGCATGTATGTGCAAGTAAGTCTCGACTCATTCCAGAAGTCAACTGTCCTCTGCCCTCAGTGCCAAAGTGACTACTAAAACAGCACCTTAAATAAGACCCATTCATAGCACAATCATGTTTGCATGAAATATCAAGCCTGCTTTTGACGGGTGCCACAGAAATTAGGCCAATACTGTAAAGGAGATTCACCTTGCGGTGTTGCCTAGACACTGGCAGAGCACAGGAACACTTCTCCGCATAGGATGCGTCATAGCTGTGATGTTTTCCAGGTGCTTACGCGTGATTATTTTTAGATAGGCGATGGTGGAAGGGTTGTCATGCAAAGCCAATACATGCAATTCATTAGACAGAGCTGCAAACGCTGCTGTTTTACAGCTCAATTATCAACCTCTTCAAGTTTAGCGTTAAACTATATACATCACAGCCGTATCTCGGCCATCTTTCTCCATTAAAGCTACGGAGGTTCGCTGTCCCAACTAATTAAACAGACGCTTAATCATTGCCTCTGTGTACAGGTGATATTATCCGCTATCGCTGTACCCCTGGATTCAGTCTGGTGGGGAGTGAGATTTTGACGTGCAGGCTTGGAGAACGGCTTCAGATGGACGGAAACCCTCCCTCCTGCCAAGGTGGGCAAACTCTTCAAGAATAAAGACACGGATGTTAAATTACTCAAAACCTTAAAACACTCAACACCACCAAAGAACATATGTATTTTTCAAATTAGAAGGTTTTTCTTTTCTTTTTACTTTTTTTTTTGCTTGTTCTTTTTTTTTAATTATTATTATTCTTACCGTATATTGTCAGTCCCTCCAGAAAAATGTGATTATGCAATCGCATAATTCAATGCATTATCAGCCAAAGTCTGCATATTTATGCGGGGGCATTTTTTCAAATATGCCGTACTTTCACACTGATTTCCATGCAAAATATGCGGGGCTTGCATGATTTCATAATCCCTGCATTTTTCGTTGCAAAAAAAGTCACATATATCTTAGCAGAAAGTTGAAAAATGTTCTCACTTTTCTTTCTCTTTTTCATTAAACCGCAGTTTTTGCGAGTTCCCGCAATTTCATTGCATAAAATTTCATAAATATCCCATATGCATATTCCATCGCATTTTTTAAGTAAACTTGCCGCATAATCAAGGATTTTTGCCCTCAACAATCACAAAAAAAGGACTGTAAAAAAGGATACTTTTTCTGGAAGGACTGTATTGTTAGTTATATCTGTGTTTTGTTTTTTTGTTTAGAAAAAAATATATAATATATATAAATAAAAATAAAGACACAAACCCACCAGCTTCCGTTTACCAGGATTATGTGCCTAATGCATCGTCTCTTAGACACCGGCACAGAACCAGGGTTAAAAGTTTCAGTGTGTTAAAGCATGTTGCCATGGAAAGGTCCAACCTCCATCCACAAGTGTATCGCAGGATACTGGGAACGATAGACTATAAGATCAAATCACTCAAACGAGCATCATACATGTAATGGAGGGTAAAATGTGATCATAGGCGGTATTGCTGATAGGCCATGAAGAGCTCAGTCATTCCCTGTCACTGCTTCTTCCCTCACGCTCTCTGTTGATGAGTGATGCGACTCTTGGAGTTTAGTGGCTCAAACAGCTGCCGCCATTAATCTTTCATGGCTCCATCCTTCTCTCTGCATCCCCACGAGAGAGCACTCACTTTGTTAGAATTTGTCCTGTGCTTAGATTCAGGAAAGTGCCTGGAAACGGTAGTTCAATCATTTGTCATGCACATTAAAGCAGTTTCGGAGGGGAATAAACAAAGTCAGCCATGGAGCAGAAGAGCTCATGAAGTGTTTTGCAGAGTATGTAACATTTCAGGCTGACTTGATGAAAAATTGTCTTTTGCAAGATGACAGACGATGACCACCTACAGTTTTTGAAGAAATATGGGTAGCACTTTATTTTACAGTCAAATTACGCATGTACATACCGGTACTATGTGCTTATTATAGCTATTACAATAACTGAGTAATAACTAGGTACTAACCCTGAACCTAAACTTAACCCTGTACACTGTATGTACATGTACTGTAAAATAAAGTGTAACCAAAATATGGAAAATTATCTGATGTGTTAAATCTAAGGAACTGTTGAGATTAATATACACCTGATTTAATTTGGTGAATATTATAATCGCTTAACTATAGGATAAACTGGATTCACTAATTTGGTTCATTGTTTTACTATTATCTGGAGTTTAGCTTAGTATAGTCGCGTTTTGTTGAGTTTGATTGGGTTAATGTAGCTCGCGGTCAAGTTTAGTTTTGTTTAGGCTTGTCTTCCTAGTTTTCTTTTAGGCTTTAATCTTGTCTAGGATTGTTGAGTCAAATGTAGTCTTGTCTTATCTAGTTTAGTCTGGTTTTATTTTGTTTAGTTTAGTTCAGTTTGGTTGGGCTAGTCTAGTTTAGGTTTGATGAGCTATGTGTTCTCTAGTTTCTCTAGTTTAGTTTCTCTGAGCAGATTTCAGTTAGTTTCGTTTTTTCTTGCATTGTTGAAATGTAGTCTTGTCTTGTGTTATCTAGTTTTATTTAGTTTAGTCCAGTTTGGTTTGATTAATAGTCTAGTTTAGGTTTGAACTCAACTCAACCAACCTGAACAAGACTAGACTAAATTAGCCTAACCAAACTGGACTAAACTAAATAATTCTAGACTAAACTGCATAATACAAGACTACTTTTGAACAAAAAACAAAACAAAACAAAAACTAAACTAACTGAAATGAGCTCAAAGAAACTAAACGAAACTAGAGAAGACAACACTTGACATTTCTTATCTAGTTTAGGTTTAGTTTCTCTGAGCTGATTTCAGTTTTGTCGAGTTAGGTTAGGTTTAGTTTACTCGAGTTTGGTCAATCTCATCTAGAGTCGAGTGTAGTTTGGTTTAGTTTAGTCTTGTCAGGTCTAGGTTTGTTGAGTGAAATGTAGTCTTTTCTTTGGTTATCTAGTTTAATATAGTTTTATTTAATTTAGTGGTTTGCCTTTGTCAAATGTTGGTTTGTCGAAATCTATCACTCTCTTCTTCTAAACCTTCTCTCATCTTTGTCTACTTGGGTTTTGGTTAGTTTCAGTTTAGAATAGAATAGAACTGAACCGATTTGAGGAAAGTGCCATATGAAACATGAGTAGTGCTTATTGATACATACTAAATGAATACCTAATAAAATGTTTTTCCCCCACAGTGCAATGTCCCGCTCATGATGTTCGCTTCGACTCGTCTGGGGTGATTTTGAGCCCTGGATACCCAGACAGTTACCCCAACCTACAGATGTGTTCGTGGAGCATCAACGTGGAGAAGGGCTACAACATCACCATGTACTTTTGAGTTTTTCCAGACCGAGAAGGAATACGACATTCTGGAAGTCTTTGATGGTAGACTTTTTTTCAAGGCTTTTACTGTAAAAGTGTTGCATTGACTTTTGTAGCATGTCATGTATATATTTTTTTATAAATACAACATATGAAAGGGGAAATTTGAACTTGCATTAGTCTAATAAGTGTGTATATAGCCTCTCACAGAGTAGTCACCCTTTGTGCCCAAGGCTGTTATTATCTACACTTTATATGCTTTGCCTATTTTTAAGATATTTTCCAAATGTTTTTCAAACTGTGTACCAGCTAAGCACCAAGCTTCATCTTTGTTGACAGGTATAATTTGATATAACATTTCTTTCTCTTCTGTTTCTTTTGAAGGACCCACAATTCATAGTCAGACCCTGGCCACATTGAGCGGTGACCTCCCGACCCCCTTCAACATCACCACCACGGGCCACCAGCTTCTCCTGCGCTGGTCAGCTGACCACGGCACCAATAAGAAGGGCTTTCGCATCCGCTATGTCGGTGAGTATCAAAGTATGTATCCATTTAAATCTCTTTATTGCTTGCACGTTTTCCGTCTCTGGTCTTGAATTTGAATGAGCATGTGTACGTTTGGGTAGTTGACATGAAGTAGTTTTAGTAGATGTCCTGCAGTGTGACTTACTGTACTCTTAATTGAAAATAATGAATAATTTCCACTATTTTTATATTTAAATTACCTTACTTTAAAGACCGTAATATTTAGCAAAACACAAAACAATTATCTTTTACCCATTATCCCTAACTAAATTCATTAAGTATTTAGTACACTACCTTCAAAAGTTTGGGGTCACTAAATTAACTTTTATCCAGCAAGGATGCTTTAAATTGATTTAAAGTGACAATAAAGACATTTATAATGTTACAAAAGATTTCTTTCATATTGCTGCTGTTCTTTCTGTTAACTTTTTATTTATTAAAGGATTCAGAAAAAATTATTATCAAGGTTTCAAAACAAATATTTATCAGCAGAATGATTTACAACGTTGATAATAATCATAATGTTTCTAGAGCAGTAAATCATCATATTATATGATTTCTGAAGGATCATGTGACACTGAAGACTGGAGTAATGATGCTGAAAATTCAGCTTTGTTCACAGGAATAAATTCAATTTTTAATGTATAATGACATAGAAAACTACTATTTCAAACTGTAATAATATTTCACAATATTACTGTTTTTACTGTACTTTTGGTCAAATAAATGCAGCTTTGGTGAGCAGAAGAGACTCTTTCAAAAATATAAAAAAATCTTACCGACCCCAAAATATTGAATGGTATTTATTTAGACAATTAATATATAATATTAATATATATATAATATATATATATTATATATATAAATATATATATTATATAATATATATATATATATATATATATATAATATCCCAATCTGTTATTATTTACTCACCCTTTTTTTTACTTGTATACATTTCATTATCATTATAAACCTAAAATCTATAGATGGTGAAAAGGTTATATTGGATGTTATGCGTCAACTACCCATGAGTAAGAATCTTATGTGTGTGAATGCATGTGCACGTATACAGTATGTGTGTGTGTGTGTGTGTGTGTGTGTGTGTGTGCGTGTGCGTGCGTGCATGTTTTTGTGTGCGTGCGCGTGTTCATGGATGGATGTGTCGTGTACAGTGTTAACATTTTTATGTAGAAGTAACTTTCTTTGTCGGGTACTTTGATGGGTTTATTTTGTTGTTTTTCTGCCCAGGAGAGCGGTACACACTACCTTACTTCAGCTCATATATGTTTGACAAATGTCCTTTGCTATTTAGGTTCTGCACTTTACAGTCTCTTGGAAAAAAATCATACTGACAGAACAAGAAAGGGCAGAGACCCATTGGCCCAATAGTGCACTGTGGTTAAGTGAATACTACACTCGCCGTTGTGGATGTCAACCAAACACCTGGGGACTCCAAATACACATATTCTTACCACACCTCACCTTTCAGTTCCTCAAGCTTGAGTGTGTGTTCAGATGTAGAAGAGCGGACAGGAACGGGACGGGCGGAGCTACAGTATGCGGGCTTTCTGTGGTCACTTAAAGCAGGTTTCCCTAGTGTCTCTGTGGTTTTTCCTCAGAAACGACGTTTTGCTGACATGAGCAATGCACCGTTCTCGTGGAAAAGAACAAGTCTTATGTCTGTGTAGTTACAAAGTTGTGTAAATCCTGATGATCATGTGATTCAGCATGATTTGAGAATGATCCAAAAAGCATCTTGTGCCTCAAAGGAAGCGAGAACATCTGACCATCTCTCACTTTTAGTCGGCGCTGTATATAAATTGTAATGTAAATGTTACAGATGAAAAATACATTTTAAAGGGGTGGTTGATTGCGATTTCACTTTTTCCATTTTAAATAGTGTGTAATGTTGCTGTTGGTGCATGAACATTATCTGCAAAGTTGCAGCGCTGAAAGTTCAATGTAAGCAGAGATATCGTCTTTTAAAAATCAGGAAGTGTAAATGCCTACAAAAACGACTCGATTGGGACTACAGCTGGGTTTTAGACGTCACTAACCCATCAACCCTCCCACCGGAATATGCAAAAAAGGGCATGGCATTATTTCTGCGGGTTTGCTGAAGAGGAACAGTTACAGGGAGAGCTAGCCATGCCGTCAAAAGTGTGTTATTTTCACCCAGCTGTCAGGTCTTCTGTGTTCGGGCTTCCTATGGACGCTGTAGTTCGTCAACAATGGCTACAATTTATGTTTGATAATGTTTCTGACAATTACAATTGTAATTTAGCTCTTTGTGCGGCACATTTCACTGAAGACAGCTTCCTGAATCTCCAACAATTCAATGCCGGATTCCACAAGAAACTGTTGCTAAAACCTGAAGCTGTTCCAACGTTAAAACCAGAGGCAGCAGTTGTTGGGCCACAACCTGTAAGTAAGACTTAATAATTTTAAATGTATTTGTATAATTTTAGACGTAATGGTTTCGTTTTATCAAGGACATAAACAAATGCCAGCGCTGGCTTTATAGTCACTTGGTTATGCTATTTCGTGTTTCTATGGCAAACGCGTACAAACATTTTGGACCTGAATTTGTAATCATATAGATTTCGTAAATGTAGCTACTTTATGACGTAATTTTTCGATTTGATCATGAACGTGATCAACGTCAACAGTGTTTGTTTATAGTAACGTTAGCCATGTACACCTAAAGAAAACGATACACAGAGTAAACTAAGTTTTCTTAATAGCTAAACGGTTGTTCATTATATCGATAAAACAATAACTTTAAAAAACTGTATTACTCATGTAATCATTTGTATTAAATGTTTAATCAAGATAAAAACGTATCTCAAAAAGCTAACAAGCAGCAGTAGCATTTTCAAGTATAACAGGGTATCAAACTTCTTATGTAATAATAGAAGAACAGAATAATAATAATTCAAAAACGTACCATTCAGAAACGTTTTGTAACAGCCCTGCTTGACTCTCTTCATCGCCGCTTTCTGGGTCTGATTCTGGCTCAAACTGATACGGCAGTATCCACACCATTGTTTACATGGAGCACATGAGACTCACGCCCGTAAAGGCAAGGGGCGTGACGGTTCCGGACAACGTGCGCTACGCAGTTTAGCCAATTACAACACACCGGCCCAAACTAACCAATCTGAGCCCACTGCCTGTTTCTGAGGGAGTGGTTTCATAGAATCAGGAAGTAAACCGGTCGTTCAAATGACAGAGAAGAAAGAGGCTTACAATAAAGGTGAAATTTATGAAAAATAAGACTTTTAAAAAAAAGAAAAACCACGAATACATGTTATATTGCACCCCATAAACACAATCATGCAAAGAAAAAAAGCAGTAAACCACCCCTTTAAAAGATGCTTTTGAACATGTTCAGCTTTCTTCAGTGTGTAATGTTGCCGTTTGAGCATGAAAAAAAAGTCTGCCAAGTTCCAGTGGGAGTTATTCTCTATATCAGTGTCAGGTCAGTGTTTCTGAACTCCTGAAACGCCTCCTTTGTAGTCTTGAGTTTCTTCCGGGAACAAACACGTCACATATTCCTCAGTTAAATAATTCATACGCAGAATAAAGGGGCGGGGCCTGGTTGAGATAGTTAGTAGTGTGTTGAAACATTTCCCACACATGCTGGAAGCGCTTGACCAATCACAACACACTGATCCAGCCGACCAATCAGTGCACATTGAGTTTTTAGAAGGAGGGGCTTCATAGAGACGGGAACTAAACCGAGCGTTACTGACAGACTGGGAAGAGAGGAGCTGCAATAATGTAAAATATGGGAACAATAAAAAAACATCTCTACTCGTTCTGTAATCTGGGCCGGTAACCAAAAGGTTTAAACCGAGCAAGAGCCGATCCCGGGGCGATCCTGGAGCAATCACTATTGTGCCCGTGAGCAAGGCACTTAACCTCGGGTTGCTCCGGGGGACTGTCTCTGTAACTCCATTAATTCAACCTGGTCATATGGCAAATAATGCTTTATTGTGAACTTTATTGAGGGGTAATGTGCATATCACATTACTGCAGTGGCACTTGCTGAAATGTATTCTCATTATCAACACTGCATGTGTACATTTTCGTTTCAAAGATCTTTAGGGTGTTATGAAATCTACCCGGCACTAGTTTTCCTTCTCTTGCTCTCATATTTTCTCTCAGCAATATCTCCACACTGACTTTCCATCAAAAGCCTCAGCCGTTTCTGCTCAAGGGTGTCAGCACTGCTCACCTCGGCTTTGTTTTCAGCACAGTTGGACTTCCTAAACCCAGCTTTAACTGTTGTTCGTGCTGCACATTCTGGCTGAACTTCCGTTCAACTCGAGCCTGGAGTGAATTAAACCCAATGAAGTGCCTGTGAGAGCGGAGGTCAGATGCTTACACTTCCTCTAACCTGCCCATTTGAGATATAAATAGCTCTCATCCCCCTCACACATCTGTGACTGGTGCAGATACTGAAGGAAGGGATGTTAGGTTGTGTGTTTTCAGAGCACCTTTGAGCTGAGATTAAATGCAAACTGACTTCCCACGTTCGTGCTTTTCAGGCTTTAGCCACCTTCAGCTTGTGAAATCAACGATAAATGGCTTGTTCATTTCCATTGATAGGATATGAAAATTTCCACATCAACATGTTAATACTTTGTTTCAGTTCAAAGGCTGAGAATCGGTTTGAATTCACTCACAGTCGCTTGTGAAGCTTGGGTAAAACCAAGTCTAACATTATGAAAGCTGCTTTCTGTCAGTGGAGTTCTCTGTTGCTGTCAATGTCTCTCGCTGAGTTTGACTGACATGCTTATTGATGTGCTTCTGTTTGGTTTCAAAGTGAGTGTGTGACTTCAGTGCCTTCAGAAAGTATTCACACCCTGGAATCTTCTCACATTCTGATGCTGTTACACCATCAGATTGTAAAACATATTTTTAAAACACAATATTTTTATCTCTGCTCTAACCTTTTGGTACATGTATCATTTGTAGTATTTGCGGAGTAATGCACACACTATAGGCATCCATTATTCTAGCCTTCCTTTCAAGCCTTTTCTTTGTAGTATTTGCCACATCCTTTGGCTCATTTATCCTGCCGGATGGGTTTAGCCTCAAATGCAGATCTGTGGCTCAAGTACATTTTCATCCATTTGGGTCCATCCATCTGTTCTTTTTATAGCTATTTTTATTTTCAGTATAAACATTTTGACAAAAAATTTTTTTACTTATGATTTATTTTATTTTATCATCCTGTCGGATGATAAAATGCAGATATCTAGCTAAAATACATTTTATTTATTTATTTTTTATATTGGATAATTATTCTGTTAATATCCTGTTCAAAATCATTTAATTTGACTTGCAACATAATAGAATAAACACTTTTATACATTCTGAATGCACTGTTATATTTGACTGAGGTTAAAATATTAAACCTGATGCTTAGCAAAAAAATTGAAATATTAAGAAAATTTGTTAATTTCATTATGCATGTTGTTGTTGTTTGTTCTGTTTTAAATAACAGATTTTGTAAAATGTCCACTTTTTTCAGATTTTAGATACTTAGTTTAGATTACTGTACAAATGCAGTTATTGTACAATACAGCATGCGTATTGATAAATAGGGGCATATTTTTAACATTTGTATACAGTAACCCCAAAATGTATTTATACACTTATGCCACACTTGTGTGCATTTAGTTATATTAGATAACAAAAAAAAATCAATCCATTTATAAAACAAATATATATATAGCGAAAAGAGTTTTCAAATGAAATACTGATACAGTATTTTAATGCATCCACCAAAAGCGCCTTGAGACCAGGTACTTTTGAGTCAAATGTAAGAGTTGCTGACAAAATTGAAGTTAGTTTTGAGAAAAGGTAAAAAATTGCAGTTATGCAATCAAATTCATGCATTTTTTTTATTGTGGCTTAAGTGCTCAAATAATTTGTGGTGCCAATACCTGTTTTTTAAAAAATGAAAAGAACTTGAGCTCAATCATCATGCTTTAAGACCATATTTAACAGAAGTTGCAAAAGAATTCTTCCTTTCCAGAATTATATTTGGTAATATAAATTCCATTGCTAAATTTCAGTGGGCAAAACGAGTAATAAACCAGTTAATGTGACCTTTTCACAAATATGAAATATTCATCTGCAGCCTGTCTCTCGAAATGTCTTCAAAACACCAGGCTGACGCATGTTGAATAGGAGTTTTACAGGCTGTATATTATTATTATTATTATTATTATAGCAGAATATAATGCTTGCTTAAAGGACTCCTATTCTGCTTTTTTCAGCTTTCCTTAGTGTGTAATGTTGCTGTTTGAGCATGAAAAAGCTCTGTAAAGTTACAAAGGGAGTTATTCTCTATATCAGTGTCAGTGTTTCTGAACTCCCTGAAACGTCTCCATTGAATTTTGAGTTTCTTCTGGGAACAAACACGTCACAATATTCCTCAATTAAATAATTAATATGCAGAATAAAGGGGTGGGCCTGGTTGAGTTAGTTAGTAGTGTTTTGAAATTGCTGGTTATGGTAAGGGCGGGACATTTACCAAAACACTCAAAGTCTCGACAATCACAACACACTGATCCAGCCGACCAATCAGAGCACAGTGTGCTTTTCAGAAGGAGGGGCTTCATAGAGACATGAACTAAACAGAGCGTTACTGACAGAATTAGAAGAGAGGAGCTGCAACAATGTCAAATATGGGGGAAAATAATGTGGTTTTTGAACATTCCAGCATGAAAACCTATTCTAGAGCCCAAAAACAAAATCAAGACTTTGTAAAAGGGTATAACAAGTCCTCTTTAAGAGAGAGATCCCTAAGAGCTTTTTTAAATGTGCTTGTAAGTGAATGCGGCCCGTGTCACAGGGCTCTGCTCTGTCTAGTATTAAGGATCTGATGGGGTCTGATATCTGTGTGTGTGTCTGAACAGCTCTGTACTGCAGCACCCCGGACTCTCCCGTCCATGGATCCATAAGCAGCCAGACCGGAGGACACGTGAACAGTCTGGTCCGCTGGGCCTGTGACCGCGGATACCGGCTTATTGGAAAGAGCACCGCCGTTTGCAAAAAGACCACCTTCGGCTTCTACGCCTGGGACGCCCCGGTTCCTGCTTGCCAAGGTAAGTCCCAGCAAACGGGTACGTTTACGAGTCCGTTTTGGGTTTAGTAGCTGGTAACTCAAGTATGTTGTAGGTTCATTATGAACTCTAGCTGTTTATCCAGCCTTTACATTGATGTTATTTACTAGCGCTACTAATTTCTCCAAACTGATTCGCAAAAACACTGACCATTTTCATACCGGACTTCTGAACACTTCATATTAAGCTGTAAGATGGGATAGTATTCTGGTTCCAGGTTTAATATTACAACATTAAGCTGAATCAACAGCATTTGTGGCATAATATTAATTACCACAAACGAATAATTTTTTAATCGTCCCTCCTTTTCTTTACGATAACTGTGTATGAAGTAAATGGGGCCAATTTTTGGAGGATTTAAAAGCAGAAATGTGACACTATTAATGTAATGAAACACTTATCAAAATCAAAATATTTGAGATGTAAATTTGTTCTTGTAATTTTTACAGTACTTTTAGAGTTTTAGGCTTCATGTTGGCAACAAAGTTGTAAAACTGAATGTAACTTTGCACAGAAAAGGATATTTTATCCCACTAAAATTATTTTAACACTGATGTTTTGTATGTCTTGTGAATCAATTTTCAGATTACCCTGATTCTTTTATTGCCTCACTGTGACTTCGATTTTTTAATGTTTTGTTTTAAAATAATGAGGGATAAATCAAAATTAATTGTTATGCTAATCACCATTATGCCAGAAATGCTGTCAATTGAGCTGAACTTATATTGAACCGGGGATATTCATTTAACACCAGTATGTTATTGACTTAAACACCCAACCGACCTTTTTTAAAGTCAGCAGGTAGTAATTCAGTGCTTGCAGATATGATCAGTAATTTCCCTGACGCCTCTCTAACAAGCTTTTACGGTCAGTGATGGAGACGCAGTAATTACTGTCTCACTGATACTGTTTATTCATGATCTGTCACATTAATGACTAATCTTCAGCGCTCTCTTTATCCATCGGAGTCGCTCGTCCTGCTCCACCTATCCTATCAGACTCAGCTTCACAGTAGATGAGCCTGACTAAATGGTTTCTGAGGCGGCGCATTCATGCGGGCCCTTCCTCCTGCTCTAATGTGACAGAACGGGCCCCAACTCCCTCTAAGGGCCACAGGCTTCAGTGCCACTAACATCAAGTGACACTTAAATGAATTCACACTAAACTTCAAAAAGCATTCTGGGCACTTTCAGCCTTTTATGTTGTGCAAGAAGAGTTCATCTCACGTCACTGTCAGAGACCCCTCTCGTTGAGCAGTTTTTGATATGTGCTCTTTGATTACTGGGAGGATATTGTTCGACATCTAATGGCTGTGAACCGATGCTGACTGCTTATGGCATCTCAACGCTTTGTTTCTCAAATGTACCGGTGATTTTGTTGCTCAATAAATCTTGAGGGCTTGTGCACAGCAATGATTCATACTTAGTGTCATCTAAAAGTACTGTGCGTTGATAAATAATATGTTCCAGTGATGCTTGCATAAGGGAGAAAATGAGATGGGACCGTTCCATTGGCTGGATTGCAACACTGATGACAAGCGTAGTTATAGTGGGATAGTTCAACTCTTTAAGTGCTATTTCATTGTTTATGAAAAGGATCTGCCATTGCATGCAAGTTATTACTCAGTATTAACACAATATTGATCTTTCTCAGAAAATGTCTGAAATTCAATGTGGTTTTACACCTCAAAAACTCCTTTTTTAATTACAAGTTTATTAGGTTACTTAACCCCAAAAAGGTTTTTGTATTCAAACGTTTGAGTGGCTGTGAAAGTGTAGGTCTCATTTCTTGGTGTTTGTTATGAATATTTAGATCTGATGACTTAGTTCTTTGCATTTTAAAACGACATGGTCACCTGTAGTGGGAAATCTAATCATCTTCAGGTAAAAGTTTATGTATTTCACATATTTACAATATTTGGTTGCTGTTAAGGTTAGCTTATTACATTTATGTTGACATTTTATGAATTTATTATTTACATTTTTCACAATCTGTCTGTAAATGTTTGTATATCAGGGGATACGTTGGGCTTTTAGGCGTATAAATCAAGATTTAAAGAAAATAGACCCTGGTCTTTTCTATAGACTTCAGTTCAATACTTAATACACTTAAATGAAAATGTATATTCACTTATTAAGCCTTTTGTCTTAGTTGGCTAAACTGAATTCAATTATCGGTCAACAATACATGGATTTTTTCAGGCAATTTCTGTCAACATTTTCTATGGTAGAGAAGGAAGGGGTAAAGACAATTAAATATCTGAAATCAGTCAATACTTAATTATTTTATTTTTTAATCTCTAATCTATCTTAGCTAAAAACCGATATGGTACAAATATTTCATGCATCTGTGTAAAAAAAAAAAAACACATGCACATCTATTTGGTCAATGTATCTATGCATTATTGTGACTTATTTTACTCATAAACTTAGTATTGACCTTACATAAAGCCGTTTAAAAAAAGCATGTCCAATTTCTTCTTGTAAAACCAGCCACTCGAATAACCAATTTTCAGTGCTCTAATGGTGAAATATCCTAATAGAGTAATAAGCTATGTTAAGAGTTTTTTTTAATTATCTTGTCATAATTATATTTGAAACATATGACCTAACGTTCCTATGTCTGTCTGATTTCCTCACCCATAAGCTGTCTCCTGTGGGCTGCCCAAGGCTCCTGTGAACGGAGGAGTGCTTGCGATGGACTACTCTGTGGGAACACGTGTGACCTACTTCTGCAACGACGGCTACCGGCTGTCCTCCAAAGAGTTGACCAGCGCTGTGTGCCAGCCTGACGGCACCTGGAGCAACCACAACAAGGTCCCTCGCTGCTCAGGTACAGGCCACGCAAAGAGATGCACAAGCAGAGAATCAGAGACAGTACGATGGACAGAGTACACAGAGATAATCACGTTTTTATAGCATAACTCTAGGATGTGCATTACCTGGACCAGCCTAAAGAATCTCTTTTTTTTTAGCATTGAACAAAGCTGATTGTATACCATTGTTGTCAGATTTTATTGCATATTTAAGTTATTAAAACCATTTAGAAAAAGAGTTTGGGAAATTTCAGTCTTTCCCTATTCAAGTAAGCAGGAGCTGTGTTTGTATTGCTGTTGGCTAAATAGAAAATCGCTGCCGGCGCATAACCAAGATGGCCGCCGAGTGAATCGACTTGCCTTTAAGAGAAATCTCTTTGCTTCAGCTTTAATATTCATTTATTTATGAGCCAATTATATCTGCCTTTCCAAAACAATGCCTCTGTTCCGAAACCTAGTGAGCTGCCTACTTTTAAGACATCCATTTCAACACCACAATAATGTTCCCTTTTAAGACACAATTAATATTAATTCAGTCACGCCAAGGACAATAATGGCAGCATAGTTATTTTTGGAACCATAATTAGGATTAGCAAATTGTAGAGGTGGTTTTTCGGAAATGTTGTACTAGGGGTTTTATGATTTTACAAAGACCATATGTAATGTTTTGAGAGCACTTTCTTGAGAGCACTTTACTCTAAGTATGAGTATTTATTTTCTTGTCTTTATGGCTGCGTTCACACTGCAGGGGCTTAATGCTCAAATCAGATTTTTTGAAAAAATTCGGTGTTCACATTTCCAATTAAATGCGACCTTTTGTGATCTCCTGTGTGAACGTGAAATGACCCAGAAGTGACACGCATGCGCAGAAGAGTACTCAACGGTCAACGACATCACGTGTTGTTTGCGGAAGTAGCTAAACATGAATGTCAACAGTGGAGCTTGTTTAGCAATATTAAAGTTATTTGTGTGGGTGCGGAGTCGCAGCCAGGAGTGGTGGGATACTGATGTGAGTGGCTTCACTAATACAGAATTCATCAGTAACTTCTGAATGACCAGATCCACCTTCAATTATGTTTGAGCGCCTTCGATTAACTCTGTCACGGGAAGAGACACGTCTGCGGCGGCCCATAACAGTGCAACGCGTTGGAGTGTATTGGCTAGCTACAGGTGCGTGCTATCGCACAATAGCTAACTTGTTTATCTTCTCATTCCCGCCTACTTCAACGCAGAATTATGGCGTTTGTCGCATATCAATGGCGTGCGGGTCGGATACATGTGACCTGGCCGTTCAGATTGAGGTCGCATTTCAAAAGATCGGATACATATCAGATTTGGACCACATACCCAAGTGGTCTGGGTCGCATTTGAAAAGATCGGATCTGTGTCGTTCAGACTGTCATGAAAAGATCAGATACAGGTCGCATAGGGGCAAAAAAATTGGAATTGGGTCGTTTCAGCCTGCAGTGTGAACGTAGCCTATGTGTTGTGGAGTGTTCTGTGTTGTGTGTTTTTGTACTGGATGCCATAGAAAGTCATTGCACTGTAAAACAAATTTACCTACAGGTACAATAAAAGTAACCTAACCTAATAATAAAATATTAACAGTATTTGTGGGTGGCCTTTTGTTTCTGAATACTGGTTTCTGTGTGTTTTCTGCACAGTTGTGGTTTGTCCAAGTATCGGATCTTTCTCTCTGGAACACGGAAGATGGCGGATCGTTAATGGCTCGCATTACGAGTACAGAACAAAAATCATCTTCACCTGCGATCCCGGCTATTACCGCCTAGGCCCCGCCCACATTCAGTGCACAGCCAATGGTGCGTGGAGCTGGAGGAACGAGAGACCCCACTGCCAAAGTAAGTGTGTCATTCAACTCAAATCCACCAGCTGTTTGGCTCTGAAGGTTTAAACCTTCCAGATTGTCTTTGTTTGTCTTACCGTCTCCCTTCTCTCTCAGTCATCTCGTGTGGGGATCTGGCCACGCCTCCCAGTGGCAAGAAAATTGGTACTCAGACCTCCTTTGGGGCCACAGCCATATTTACATGTGACAATGGGTATATGCTGGTGGGATCTACAGTGAGAGAGTGTCTATCTTCTGGTCTGTGGAGTGGAACAGAGACGCGCTGCTTGGGTAATGTGCTGTACATTCACATCTGCTGTTTCAGGCGTGTTTGCCTGGCAGTGGCTCAACTTGATTTTTAAACCTTGTTAAGTGTGATAGAATCGTCATCAACCTAGTTTCTAGTATCATTCATAAGTTTGTGTACAGCTACTCATTCTTTATTGTTACTATTTTCCACATTTTGTAATTAAAGTCATTTCCATGACAGTAAATGGACGTGTGGGAATTAAAGTAACACCAAGTAACTTTTCCTCTTCGGTCGCCCTACTGGTTGGAAACGAAATTGCCGCTATCGTACATAATTTAGCCTACCGTCGCACGCACGCTCGCTGTTTACCCAGCACCAGCTTTATAATGAACGATGTCCACAGACAAGGTAGAGTATGTTACATGATTTCATGAAAGGATGATGTATTGCGACATCAGAAACGAAGAAAAACGAAATAATGACTATTGTAGCGCTTGACGTAAAGCAGTCGAATTTTGTAGTTCTTTTTGTGGTTGGGTCAGAGTCCTGCAACGGGTCCTGCAACAGAGTCCGCGGGTACCCGCATAAAAGTGTCTAAAACGGGTGGATTGTAATCATTCCTAAAATTCACGGGCGGGGATGCGGGCGGATAATGAACTCCTTGCGGGCGGGTAGCAGCGGATGAAAAATATATGCAATATTTGTGTCTAAATTGCCATTACACATACGCAACAACGTTATGACCTTTGGACCCATCACGTCACCACTGCGTCAGTGCGACTTTCGTTTATGCTTGCGTTGCATGAGTAGCCATAGGGGGTAGCTATTGATGATTTAAAAGTAAAGTTGGCAAGTGGAGTACGGTATATAAAAGTGTTAAGAACGAGCATACAAAAACATTTCCCAACCTGATTGCACGGAATGTTTTCTCCATCCCAGCATCGAGCGCTGCGAGTGAGAGAGAGACTTTTCCAGCTGGATTTGTAATTCAAGAACGGAGAACGCAACTTAAACCATGTGGACGATATCCTTTTCCTGCACAGTATAACTTAAGGCAAAGTAAATACATAGGATACTGTTTGTGAGCGACAGGCTCAGATAGGTTGTATTTTTTTCTTGTTCTTTTTTTCTTTTCATTAATAGCCAGATGTTTGCGTTATCAGGTTTCATAGCCTATTTAGGTGCCGATGTAGGCTACTTGAATGGCGCAAAACAAAGCACACTTTAGCCTGTTTCATGAGGCTATTGTGATGTTGAGAGAGGTGCGAGATAAAAAAAATAAAGGACTTTAATTGGAATGATTTTAGCGTGTGTGATTTATCACGGGTCGGGTAACGGGCCAAATATTAACGGGTCTGGGCGGGTGCGGATTTAATTTTGATATTATCACGGGTGACGGGTCGGATCTGGTGCTGAACTTTGCGGGTACGGGCGGGCGCGGGTCTCCAAAAATGGACCCGTGCAGGACTCTGGGTTGGGTTACTACCCGAAGTTACATAGTGCCTGTAAAAGCGACACAGACCCCGTCAGGCGATGGCAGAAGTGCCTTTCACCCTGTTACGACTTGATGAACCACTGATAAGATTTTGGAAACATTATTTTAAGGTAAAAAATGTTACATAGTGTTGCTTTAAGTAATAAACTATTGTCTGGATAACTTTGACTCTTTCCTACAACTTCATCCATTCATTTGGAGTGTTTTTTTAAACAGGGAAGGAAAAGCTGTGAACACTTTACTATCCTGTCAACTCATCCATTTATTAATACAAAAAAAAAGATTTTTTATTACTATTCAGTCAGCTCATCCGTTTCTTATTTTATTTTTATTTTATTTTACACCTGATTTCCATGCATGGATATGCCAAATATCAAGACATTAAAAAATTCATGTTCATTTTTTACTTTTCATTATGTACGTTTTTCACTCAAGTCGTTATCCTGATAATACATTTAGCAATTTATTTTTTCTAAATTTCGAAAAGTGAAAAAGCTATTTTCACTATTGTATTCTGTAATAAAAAAACATTTAAAATGTGACATTTTAATAAGTATGGCTAGGCCTGTTTTATATTTGTGTTAAAACTGATTAAAAAAAGTTCAAAAGATCAGCAATATAATGCATCCTTGCTGAATAACAGTATTAGTTTAAAAAAAAAAAAAAACATTTTAATGACCCTAAACTTTTTAACGGTATGTATAACGCTATACACACTCACACACAGCGTCTAAGTGCTTGAATTACATTTGACCTCAATCATGTTTCTTTCTCCTGCTCCACTGAAGGTCTCATTTTTTTTAAATTTACATACACTCCACTAAACACTTAATTGCTTGAAGCAGTTGGTCTCTCTAAAAGCATCTGATGTTAATATTTTACAGTGTAATGTAGCTGCTGCTCAGACCTCTCACTTTAATCACTCTCTCTTCTCGTTCCCGTCCTTTCAGCCGGCCACTGTGGTTTACCCGAGCAGATTGTCAATGGTCAGGTGATCGGGGAGAACTTCGGCTACAGAGACACCATAGTGTACCAGTGCGTCTCCGGCTTCCGGCTCATCGGCTCCTCTGTGCGGATCTGCCAGCAAGACCACAACTGGTCCGGACAGCTGCCCATCTGCGTCCGTGAGTTTGGGACTCGCTTTTCTCTCTCAGACAAGCTGTGGAAAATTACCGAATCCATGAATAGAGAAAAAGGTCGGAAGCAACTCAAGCTGGGTGAAGGAATAGACACAGTCACATATATTTTAGCTAGAGCTGTCAATTTAGCACATAGTTTAGTCAAATTAAGTAAAATAATATGGTAATGAATATTTGGCCTATATAATATTGAAATAATATATAAACAATATATTGAATTCTGCCACAAAAATGTCATATGCATGTTTTTCTCAGCAATGCATGCAATTAATTCTAAATAACTAAGAAGTTTGAGGTTAGTAATCTTTTTTTTTTTAAAGAAAATTAACTTTTATTCTGCAAGGATGCATTGAATTGATCAAAAATGACAGTAAAGACATTTATTATGTTACTAAAGATTTATAATTCACGTTGAAGCTGTACTTTGTTAACTTTATATTCTTTTAATGATCCTGAAAAAAACAGTACAACTGTTTTCAGCATTGATAATAATCATAAATGTTTCTTGAGCAGCAAATCATCATATTATACTGATTTCTGAAGGATCATGTGACCCCAAAGACTGGAGTAATGACACTGAAATAATTCAGCTTTGAATCGCAGGAATAAATTATATTTTACTAAATATTCACATAGAAAGCAGTTATTTCAAATTGTAAAAATATTTCACAATATTTTAATTTTTACTGTATTTTTTATCAAATAAATGCAGTCTTGGCGACCATAAGAGACTTTTTTTTTTTTTTAAGTAAACAAATCTTACTAACCCCAAACTGTTGAACGGCAGTGTAATTAATTTATTTAAAGCTTTGACTCAATTGACAGCCCTAATTTTAGCACACTTACCTTTGCAGTTTTGACGACTTATATCTGGGACACAGAGAATAACTCTATTGCACATAAGCATAAGGGGACGTGACATCATGACATCAGCGCTTCGTTTCTCCTTCTGAAATGGCACTGGCATTTAAAGAATCCACCTTAAGAGCTCTCTGTATTTAGGGAGCTATTTATATGTTTAAAAAAGTGGCGTCACTGTCATCTCCCACTGGGTTCACACACACACACACTCACAGCCTACATTTATCAGACACACACTGCAGCAGGTCTGCCTCACCTCAATGGAGGCGTTTATTTGTTTGAAGAACATTTAGATAAAATGAGCTGATCAAAAGAGCGGCAGGGAAAGTAATGAAGTAAGTCTCACCAAAAGCTGCAGGATTCGAGACTGCAGGATTTATCCACATCATCAACCATTTTATTAAAATTATAGTTCTGTCATTTGCTCACACTCATGTCATTCCAAACCTGTATGAGTCAAGTCAAGCACATTTATTTCACTTTATACAACACAGATCGTTTCAAAGGAGTTTTACAGTGAAAAACATTCTAAAAAGCAGCTCTAAAAAGACAATTGTAAACATTATTCAATACAACAATTCACCATGACGTCACAACAGTAACAGACGTTCTTCCGGGTGGCAAAACCTGAAGCTTTCCTATGGCAACGCTAGTAAATTGCTTGGAAGGGAAACCAACTGCCGACAGTAAAAATGTAATAAAAATAAAAAATGTAATTAAATATAATGCGTTTTTTATCATAATAACAACTGTGTTTAATGATATAAGTAAAAAATATATTAAATATGTAATATAGTAGACCTACACATAATTAGCAATATACCCTCTAGCTCTTTTTTTCTAAGCAAAATAACCCAAAACACAACACGTTTTCATCATCGTTTCAACTTTTATCAACAACAATGTTTTTAACTAAGTAACTGTTACAGTAGCCGGCTGGATCTCTTCAGTTAGTCAGTAGGAGCCGCTCGCGTTCTGCCACCAGGAAGTATCTTTTGCCTATTGTTTACAAACATTCTGAAATGCCCAATACAATAGTCATTATTCAGTTGAAATCAGTTCAGTGTTGATTCAGTTCAAGTTTAATGTCCCCAACTAAGCAAGCCAGAGGCACCAAAGGAACCCAAACTCCATCGTTGACAGAAATGTAGGAAAAACACATGTGTAAGAAAACAGGCTCAGTCTCTCAGTTCTGGCCAGATAAAGGAACATAACGTGGTTTAAATCCAGGCTTCATCACAACTCAGGGATTGATCATGCAGAATATTTCATCCGAATGACATCGTTTCCTCGATTTTATCCACTCATTGGGGTCTAAAACATCACTGAACCCCATTGACTTTCATTCAGAATATCTTCTTTTGTGTTCCTCAGAAGAAACCGTGTTGAGAAAATGATGACAGATTTCTGTTTGTTGGCAGAACTTACTCTTTAAGGCACGTGGGTGATGAGGACTTTATCTGTCCTCCTGAATACCGCATCTTTATCTTCTTATACAAAATTAGCAAATACTTTTAAGCTGGTGGTTTTCAAATGGCGGTTATGACCTAAAATGAGTGGCAGGTAGTGTGTTATTTTAATTCGTTTATATTATTTTTTTTTTTGTTTTGTTTGTTTCATGTTAATTTGAGTTTAATTTTTAGCCATTTCATTCTGTGATTCTGTAATTAAAAATATTATGTTTAGATTTATTTCAGTTTGAGTTTTATTTACAGTATTTCTAGGTGATAATTTTAGTGCGTCAACTTCAACTTATTTCAGTTTATTGTCAAGGCATACAGTTTTTCAACTAATATTTATATTTTGTTTTATTTCAGCTTTATTCCAGTTACCAGAAATGTTTTTAATAGTTTTATTAACAATGATAACACTGATTGCAGGTCTGGCTCAAATGTAAAATCTGGAGAGCCACGTTCACATCATTTGAGATCCACGGCTTATATTTGGTACTATCTGACTGTCATTTAATTTGATTCAAATTTCATTCACACTTTTATTCATGTGGCATCTCTTCCATGATCTTTTAGAGAATAGAAGTCAATTACGATGAAAGCGGGGCGACTGAGGCGTCTCTTTTGGTGATGGTGATCACGGCATCTGAAACAATCACAGTTTTTTTTGCATTTACAAATCAGTTTCTCAAGCAGAATAAAGCAAAAGGGAAGAAAGGCAATTTCAATGCCAGACAAGTTGCACCAGGCTCTGTGATTCCTCAATGGCTCTAACCAACAGCAGCTGACATACTTGATGTATTAATCGTTTACTCGACTTAAAGACCCCATGAAATGAATATTGGAGTTTTGGGCTTTTATTGCAGTTCTGGTCATTTTGAGGTCGTCTATTTTCTGGTGTATTACTAAACGTTTGCAGTTGATTTTTTTAGCAGATTTAGATTTAAAATGTAAACATTTTTCCTGGGAAAACTGAGCAAAAATACATATAAGCGTATCCAGATTTTTGTCCAATCAAATGCTTTCCAGAATTAAAACATTCCCTTTCACTAAGACCACATCTGATTAAGTCGTAAATATTTGTTTTAGTATCATTGAGATACTTTTATAGTTTATATTAATATTTTGAATTTGTTTTTATCTGTTTTTATTAAAAGTTTTAGTAATTTTTTTTCATTCTATTTAGTAAGTTATCCGTTTTATTTAAATTTTAGTTTTAGTTATTTTAATAAGAAATGTGGTTCTAGCTAAAATAAGTCAACGTTTATTTTATTTCAGGCAACAAGTTTTTCTTTCATGCTTTTAGTTTTAATTAACTATAATAACTGCTATATGATCTAAATTAAAGGCACTCACTTGCTATTTCAATAGGAAATACATCAAAACAGGAAAAAAACTCATGAAGAAGCTCATGAAGTGATTTCAGGGGGTCTTTTCCCACTGGACAGAGGTCAGCTGCTGCACCACACTCTTGGCCCTTGCCTTCCCTCGTAGCCAGGCCGACAGATGTTGAAGAGTGTATGTTCTCGTGGTCCCATCCTGCAAGTAGCCTTGAGCATAGCAGTGCTCGACAAACCCATCACGATATGAAGGGGGCAATTTACCCATAAGCTTGTCTACATGTGAGCCACAATTTAGTTCGCTGCCATTCTTCCCCTCTACTGACTCTAACAGCCCAATAAGAGAACTAACAGCGAGAGCAAATTCTTGAAAGGCAGCATTATCACCCATCTTGATAGGTGGGGTGTTCAAAATGCTGCTGATCTCATTCTGGACTAGCTGGCGAGGTTGTCCATATCTAGTTCTCAGAGCAGCCAGGGCGGAGGTATAGGGGTCTCTGGCGTACATATGTGACTTAGCCAGTCTATAGGCGCTTGGGAGCTTCAAATGGTCAAGAAGGATTTGGAACTTAAAATGCTCTGAAAGATGGGTATGGATGCCCACCAGATTGCCCAAAGCCATATCCAGCAGAACGAAGTCGCTTTCTCTGCCACTGTCAAAGTAAGGCAACTTTGGTTTGGGAATTCCATATGCCGATGCAACTAACAGCTCCATCAAGTCAGTTCCTTTCTCAGGTAATGGTAATGGCCCTGGCCCGACATTGTTTGGAGCCGCTGGGCATGCGGGAGGTGCTGGAGATGGCTGCCGGGGCCCTGGAGGTGGATCATCCCTTCCAGGAGAGGGCACTGGAGGCTGTGGATCTGTCCCCTCACCATCAGAAGTCACGGGCCTCAACGAAGATTCGGGACACGGCCCATGACCCGTGGGAGACTTTGGATACATTGGAGTCACAGGAAATGGCCCTTCATCACGGGATGTTAGACGCCCCTGCGGCTCCATGAATGGTTCCCCACCGCGGGAAGACGCCAAAGGCACGGGAGGCACATACGATCCTTCATCCCGTCGTGGGTATCCCGCCCTCGCTCCAGTCTGTGGAAGCTGACTCACGAGACATCTGCCTTTCCGCTGCCTGATGTTTCACAATACAGCAGGTTAGGAGAGCTGATCGCAGCAGTATCCAAGATAGCCTCTGATGGGGCGGCTACTGCTGCTTCTCACCTTGCAGCGGAAACACTCTACAAGCTCTACAGAGCTTCAAGCTCTACTCAAAGATAGAGATTTACCGAGGAATAGCCGACTCGTCTCCCTCTCCCCTGAGCTGGACCCTGCATTGAACGTGATCCGGGTAGGCGGAAGACTGTGCCGGGCGGAGTTGGAACCTGATGTCCTAAATCCGATTGTCCTTGACGGTGATCATCCCCTTTCCAGACTCATTATAAAGAGCTATGATGAGCAGCTTCTGCACCCTGGACCAGAGCGAGTTCATGGTGAGGTACGGCGGAAGTATTGGGTGTTGAGGGGCCGGAGTGCCATTAAGCGGCACCAGAACACCTGTCCGGAGTGCCGCAAGTGGAAAGCCAAGCCAGACATTCCAAGAATGGCGGACTTACCAACTGCCCGTCTTCGCCTGTTCAAGCCTCCCTTCTGGTCAACGGGGGTCGACTGCTTTGGACCATTCCAGGTCAAAGTGGGCCGCCGGTGTGAGAAACGCTGGGGAATACTCTTCAAGTGCCTTACTACCCGATGTATACATTTGGATATACTTGAGAGTATGATACTTGATTTTTTTTCACATCTACGTTTCACAAGCTTTGCACTACAAGCTGAAATCACAGAAAGATGTGTGGGTACATTTTCAGCTATTTTAGCACACAGTGATTTGGTGGGAAATTTGGGTCTTCAAATGAGAGGGAAATTGCCTCCGTGCAAAGAGAAACAAATTACAACTGTGATTATGCAAATCAACTGTGGCTTTTTATGATTGTAGAAAAGACGCACTGTGAGGAACAAAATATACTGTACCCTGGAAGAGCTATTACAAACGCAAATACACCTCTAAATGTGTCATATCAGCGAAAGAAATGTGTCCTTAATTAAATAAGAGCTCTTAGAATAAGACAAGACTGTGGAGTTAATCAATACATATTAGAGAAGTAAGACACAAGGACAGACTCGACTTACATGCGTTTTCACAATACACAGTAGATAACAAACAAGTTTCCCTGCTAACACCAGCTCCGTATCTGATACTGACTGACATTCCCCATATAAATGAAGTAAACTCAACCTGGCATGTAATTAAAAGGCATTATGTTGTTGTTGGATTGATTTACTTTGCCGCCTGTATGTTCTCTGATAAACGATATGATTTGAATGTCTAAACTGAACATTGGAGTGACAGCTCTCGCCCGAAGGCATTGAGTGTGAATCTTCTATTTGCCATGCGCCGCTTCATTCAGCCAACAATATCTGCAGTTGAGCTCAAATGTTGCCGTGTGCCCATTGCTATTTCATTGGACTAATGTTCTCTTCACACAAAGACTCAATTACTCCTCAAGACTAAATATTTGTTATGCCTGTTCAAAAGTTTGGGGTCTATTTTTTATGTTTTTGAAAGAAGTCTCTTATGCTCACTACTATTTATTTAATAAAAATACAGTAAAAATGTGAAATATTATTACAATTTAAAACAGCTGTTTTTTATTGTAATATATTTTAAACTGTAATTTATTCCTGTGATCAAAGCTGAATTTTCATCATCATTACTCCAGTCTTCAGTGTCACATGATCCTTCAGAAATCAGTATAATATGATGATTTGCTGCTCAAGAAACATTTATTATTATTATTATCAATGTTGAAAACAGTTGTGCTGCATTTTTCAGGATTTTTTGATGAATAGAAAGTTCAA